>CM022955.1:50762021-50858089 GCA_012931725.1 Litsea cubeba
TCATCAACATCTTCAAAACGGGTATTTCTTCTCTACCCGTTCTTTGAAGGCATCAGAGAGTTCAGGTCTTACCAGCAGCTTTGTTTTCAGCTTTCTTTGGTGGCTGAGGAGCTGGCTTGGTCGCACATTGAGGACCTCTTTCTTCTTTGGTTTAGAGGTTGCAATGGCGGTTGGCTCTTTTCTTGATGATTTCTGACTGTGAGGTCTTTAATCACCGTTTCAGCTTCCATGGAAGCTTCTAGGAGTTCTCCCAGGTTTTTTGATTTGTTGCCGATGATCATGGAGCGGATTCTGGCTCTCATGTTGTTTCGGCAGATGTCGACTAGCGACGCTTGTGGCAATACATCAGAGCATTGTATGCCATGCTTTCACTTGTGAATGAAGTCATATGTGTTCATTCTCCCCCTGTTTAGGCTGCACAGCTGAGCCATAGTAGCGGTGATCCTCACCTTTGAAGTGAGTCAGGAAGCGTGTCTCTAGCATGGCCCAATTTTGGATGAGTCCTCCGGCAGAGTGGAAGTTACCAATCGAAGGCCGTACTTTTAGGGTACTTGCAAAGAGGCGGATCTTGAGTGCATCTTGATCGCGCGATAGCTCCCGTCAAGATCTTGAAGTGGATGACGTGCTGTCTGGCTGATCCTTTCCCCGTATATGTTTGGAGAGTAGGATCTTGAATTTGGTGGGGAACGGGACCGAGTCCATCCATAAGGGATATGGTGGCTTGATCCCATGCTCTTTGAGTATATCCTCTTTCTTTTGCTTTGGCGAGGATACCGTCTACGTCCTTTTTGGTAAGGGCGCGTGACTCATTTTTCTTCTCTATTTACCTCGTCGTGTTGATGATTCGGAGGAGGTTCATTATTCGCCTGATTTTGGAAGGCGAGGAGAAGGTTTTCCATCAGGGTTTCAATCCTCTGCTGGCCCTGTTCCAACTGCTGGATGCGGGTGATCGCATCTTCTGGAGGTGGATTGCGGGGTGGTGGCTCAGAATTTGTAGCCAAGACATTCATCCTTCGTGATTCGAACGAAGAAACTGTCCTGGTGATTGAGCTGGGGCTCATTTCTTTTGAAGAGGAGCTTGAGGAAGGATCACTCTGCTGTCCTTTGCTTGAAGGAGCAGGGGATTCTTCTGAGTGTCTTCTTGTCCTGAGATGCTGCGGGTCAGTGGACGTCGGACATGGATTTTTGTTGCTGATTTTTGGCGCCTTCTGGTTTTTCCAACCATATGGACGGCAGCAACTTGGTTGGGTCTTTCTTTTTCGACCCATTTGGGGGAGACTTGAAGTGTGGGAGGCTGGGGTCCTTTGCTTCTGTAGTCTCTTTTGTCGTACGACGCGCGGCGGCGTATACGACGAGCAGTTGAGCTTCGGTCCGCTCTGACTGGGCTTTGACAATGAAGGATGTGCTCCCTCGGGCGCAGCAGCCGAGTCTGTCTTCTTTGTAGCTGGGCAAGGACAGGATGCGAACCCTATCCTTCGCCTGTTGCCAGCGAAGCTTGAATTTGTGAAGTTCGGCCCTGTAGAGATGAAGGGTCGACCTGCAGATTTGTAGGCCTTAGCAGATGCTTGTGGAGGCCTTGTGATGCATGACTTGATTTTGGGCTTGTAAGAACAAGCCGGCTCATGCTGGATGACTTGAAGTCAGTTGGAGATGGGTCTCTCCTCTTTCATGTAAGCAAGAGGATAGAACTGGTTCTCCTTGAGTGGGGCCAGGAATGCTGGCTTGTGGATGCCCTGGGACCTTCTTTGTTTTGGTGAAGGTCTTGGGGACCAAGTCTTGGGGTAGACCTGGTTGTTTGCAGGTTGAGGCTTCGTGGGGCTGCCACGGGCTTCAGGCCTTCTTGTACTCGCCTTTGGTGTCACGGTAGTGACACGTTGAGAGGCGAGTTTCTGCTTCTTGGAGGGAGCAGCTTGTTCCTCAGGAAGTGGGAATGGTCCCAGCGTCCCGAAGACGATAGTCCGGGGAGTCGAGGTCGACCCGGAGTTCACAGAGTTGCCGAGGGAGTTAACACTTCGGCAGCTGATGGGGCGCTTGTAGGCACGCGTGGTTTGCTTCTGTTGAAGCATGAGTTGGTGCTTGCTTTCGTCGAAAGTAATGGTTAGTGAAGCTGCCATTGTTAGTTTTTTTTCGAAAATTTCTGAAACAAGACCACATCCATTAGTAATCACAAGAATATAATGATCATAAATGGGAAGTTCTATGGTTTCGTCTTTTCAAATTGCTCGAGGTAGATGACCCAAACAATATGAGGAAGGCAAAATGCCATAGAGGGTACAATTGTTCTGATCGCAGGTGTGGTAAGCCCGGAATGGGCATCCCAGTGACTGCTAGAAGCAATTGTGAACTTAAATTCGACTTATCGAGAAGCAGAGCTTGCTCGAGGTAAGAAGAATATAAAGTTGGAGTTACAGATGTGCCGGTCGCAATACAGTAGACCCTGAAAGGGCGTACTAGTACCGCTAGACACAAATGTTTTGAGACCGCATCTATGAGATGAGATTCTCTGTTTTGAAAGGTCAAGATTGGATTCATCAAAGAGAGCAGATGGTATTCCAATCTGAACACGGGCTCAGCGATTTCCGCGAGCGCCAGTGCTCAGAAAGAAACCAGGATTCTCGGATCTGAATCTAAAAATGACGAGTTTTCTTTTGAAAGGCCAATATCGGGTTCATCAAAGAGAGCAAAAGGCACTCCAATCTGAAACACGGGCTCAGCGATTTCCGCGAGCGCCAGTGCTCAGAAAGAAGAAGACCAAGATTTCTCCAATCTAAACCCAAAATGACGGAAGTTTTTTTTTTTTTAGTTTTTTTTTTTTGAAGATTTTTTTTTTTTTTTTTAAAAATCTTTTTTTTTTTTTTTTTTTATTTTTATTATTATTTTTTTTTTAAGATTTTTTTTTTTGAAATTTTTTTTATTTTTTATTTTTTATTTTAAAATTTTTATATTTTTTTTTATTTATTTTTTTTTTATTTAAAAGACGAGAGAGTACACATAGGCCTCCTAACCCGGTCTTATGAAATCTTGATTGATAGAATTGCCCCCAGGTAAGGGTAGGATTACTTAATGAACCCGTTTGGAGGACCCTTGCCTAGAACAGTCAAGCTGTCTCCACACTCTGGACAAGGCTTTTCTTTGAATCAACCATGATCAAAGAACACAGTTGGTTTAACCTTAGTGGTCTATGTCTTTTTTTTTTATATATATATTTTTTTATTTTATTTTTATTGTTATGAATTCATCGAAGAGAAACCATGGCCCAAAACCTTAGTCGAACAGGCTCAACATTTCTGCAAGCGCGATGAACGATAGGAACAGATCAAGGTTTCTCAATTTTGAATCCAAATTGAGAAATCAAAAAATTTTTTTTTTTATATATATATATATATTTTTTTATTATTTTTTTTTTGATGAACTCATCGAAGAGAAACCATGGCCTAAAACCTTAGTCGAACAGGCTCAACATTTCTGCAAGCGCGATGAACGATAGGAACAGATCAAGGTTTCTCAATTTTGAATCCAAATTGAGAAATCAAAAATTTTTTTTTTTTTTATATATATATATATTTTTTTATTATTTTTTTTGATGAACTCATCGAAGAGAAACCATGGCCTAAAACCTTAGTCGAACAGGCTCAACATTTCTGCAAGCGCGATGAACGATAGGAACAGATCAAGGTTTCTCAATTTTGAATCCAAATTGAGAAATCTAAAAAAAATTTTTTTTTTTTATATATATATATATATATTTTTTTGATTTTTTAATGAACTCATCGAAGAGAAACCATGGCCTAAAACCTTAGTCGAACAGGCTCAACATTTCTGCAAGCGCGATGAACGATAGGAACAGATCAAGGTTTCTCAATTTTGAATCCAAATTGAGAAATCTAAAATTTTTTTTTTTTTATATATATATATATATTTTTTTTGATTTTTTAATGAACTCATCGAAGAGAAACCATGGCCTAAAACCTTAGTCGAACAGGCTCAACATTTCTGCAAGCGCGATGAACGATAGGAACGGATCAAGGTTTCTCAATTTTGAATCAAATTGAGAAATCTGATTTTTTTTTGTTTTTTTTTTTTTTTTGAAAAGAGAAAGAATGGAAATAAATTCAAAGAATTAGAAATTTCCAAACAAAAAATCTCATCTCATTTTTTTTTTGCAGAATTCAACATAGGCCACCAATTATAAAGTAGCCAAGGAATCGAGAAAAGAAATATAAGCATAGAGCAGAATATATGATATGCAAATATTTCATTTCTAGCATCGTGTTCTCAAATAACGAGTCCCACCGGGTGATGCCAGCTTGATGGACCGCGCTCCTGCTTGGTTCTACCGAGGTCGGCGGACGTGGGAGTCCGTCGGGTCCGACCCTTTCGTAACCGGGGGGCAAGGGCGTGCATCAACATTTCTTTTTTTGTGGGTGTGCCAGATTTTCTATTTTACTTGGAATTACAAGTGGTGATCCGGAGGTCAACCTTCGCAAGTAAAAAGGAAATCAACTTCTTTCAAGTTTTTCATTGCACATATATTTAACAAAAGAGACATTTTTCTTAGTTTGCCGTAAAAGGCGATTTTTTTTGGCATTTATAGCCGATTTTGGCGTTTATAGCCGATTTTTGGCGTTTATAGCCGATTTTGGCGTTTATAGCCGATTTACAATCCTTATCAATAATGAAAGACAAGAATTGTGATTTTTGTCTCTTTTGAAAAAATACAAACTACAATGAAAAGCAAGAAAAGGAGGATCTAACTTCTCAGGAGATTGTGGAGGACCCGTTTAGATTGACGGTCGCAAGCCATATGTGGACTTCGCCATCATCCATGCAGATGAGAACAGAGGATGCTATTGATTCACTTGGCTTGGCTATAACCTCGGGTTTTTAGAAGACAAAGACCAAAGGAAGGTCCTATGTCCAATAAAAAAACCGAGTAGACGGGCTGAAAAGCCACATCTAAGCCATTGGAGGCAGGAGGAGAAGGCAAGGACCTTGGGGGGGGGGGTACCCCCCAAGGGACTTTTGTCACCTTGTTGCGGTGGCCGGTGTAGAACTTCCGCAGAGTTTTCTCTCTTTTTCTTTTCTCTGGATTTCTGACTGCTGTCTGATGTTTGTTGTGTGTTTTTCCGATCTATGGATTCCTTTGGAGTGCTCTCCTATTATAGGCTCTTGGTAGCCATTTAGGAGAGCTTATGGGCTTTTAATGTCATTAAGCACATAATGGGAGGAGTTACAAAATTGAATTGTTTATTTTGTAACTCCTTTTTCTTGGCTTCTGATTGGCCGGAGGAGATTGAGGGCATTTAATCGCCTTTAATCGCCATGATGGGAGGAGTTTCATGGGTTAAATGCCATGAATCTCTTGACTTGTAACTCCCAAATGCTTGCTTCTGATTGGGCCGTCCAAAGAAATGGATTAATGACTGTAATAAAGCTAGTCAATTAATCGCATTAAGTGGTCGCCGAGCAGCTGAAGAGTCGCGGGCCGTGCCACGTCTTTTGGAATTCTTCTGTTGATGATCATCGATGGATCTTCATGTAGATCGACATCAGATGACCATGTAATTTCAGGTGCTTGTTGCCAACAGCGGGTCGGTGCCATCTGTCCTGTCGATTTCTCGATCGGTCGGGTGGAAAGCACACTTTTTTTGGTTGACCGGGTGGCGATCAATACTGTCTTTGATACTCTTGATGATTTACCCGTGTTTTGGACGGATATCAGAGGACTTGGTGTCTCAAAAGCATGAATTTTGGAAAGTACCAGAGGCTGGACCCCTCGAATCGCGAAAAAACGGCGAAAACCGGGGTTTCCGGGGCTTTCCCGGGTCGCCGGCGACCCTGGCCCAGGGTCGCAGGGGTCTGCGACCCTGGGGGGGTTTTCCCCCTTTTGGTCCCGTTTTGCGTCGTTTTTGCTCTTGTTTTGATTCTTTTTTCTTCTGTACTTTTCTTTGAAATTTTGATCATTTATTGGCCTGATTTCTTTGTAGGAAAACCTGATGAGAATCCTTGCATTTTATTTTGCAAAGTTTCCAATTTCCTGAGAAAGCCGAAGACTTTGTCGCGCAGAGTTGCCGATTTCCCGTCAGAAGCTGAAACTGGGTCAAACGATGTCGGAATGACCTGAAATTTGGTGTGAAGCCTCTTGAGCAATAAATAAGACCAACCATAGGCTTTTGTTTGAGTTTCGAAGCCGTTTTGGGGTCCTATCACCTGCAGACTTGCTTTTTATCGCGATGAAGATGTCGCGGTTTGATGTGCGGTCAACCGATGTCCGATTGACTTGAAATTTGACAGGGAACCTATTGGAGTCATTTTACGATGATCCATAGGTTCTGTCTTGGAAACCATGGTCCCGGAGAGCTTTACCACCGAGAGGCTTGATTTGGCTGTCGGAGAAGCGAAGTTAGGCCAAATGATCTTGAAATGGCTTGAAACTTCTTGTGTACTCCTCTTTTGGCTGTCTGGAAGAATCTTGCAGTTTTTGTTTGATTCTGACAAGATTTGATTTTTGGAAGCAGCATTGCCTATTTATGGCAGGTTTGCGACTTCATGTAGCTCTTCGGATCTTGATGAGGCAAAGTGACATTTTTGGTGTCAACATTGACCTAATATATTTAAGTGGGACCAAGATAAATGGGGTCCATCATCTCTATTCTAACCGTTCATAAAATCATATGATGCGGGCTGTGACCCATTAATTGATTGATAAAGATCAAATGACCAAATGATCAGAGACCTCTCAAATTGACCAAACCCTAACCTACTTAAGTGGGACCCCCAAGATGAATCAGGTCCACCATCTCCATTCTAACCGTTCATAAAACCATATGATGCGAGATGGGACCCATGAATTGATTTAAAAAGATCAAATGATCGTAGACTTACAAATTGACCTAATGTATTTAAGTGGACCCCGATGAATGGGGCCCAACATCTTTATTCTAACCATCTATATAAATCAAATGATGCCGGGCCGGACCCATTAATTGATTGATAAAGATCAATGATCAAATTATCATAGACCTCTTCAACATTGACCAAACCTAACCTATTTAAGTGGACCCCAAGATGAATGGGGTCCACAATCTATATGTCTAACCGTCCAAAAAAATCATATGATGCGGGCTGGAGACACATGAATTGCTTGATAAAGATCAAAGGATCAAATGATCATATACCTCACAATTGACCAAACCTAACTTATTTAAAGTGGAACCCCCCAGATGAATGGGGTCCACCATCTCTATTCTAACCGTCCATAAACCATATTATGCGGAATGAGACCCATGAATTGATTAAGAAAGATCAAAGGATCAAATGATCGTAGACCTAACAAATTAACCAAAATTTTTAAGTGGGACCCGGATGAATGGGGTCCACCATCTCCATTCTAACCGTTCATAAAATCATATGATGCGGGCTGGGACCCATGAATTGATTGATAAATATCAAATGATCATAGACCTCAACAAATTGACCAAACCTAACCTATTTAAGTGAGACCAAGATGAATGGGGTCCACCATCTATATTCTAACCGTCTATAAAACCATATGATGCGAGCTGGGACCCATTAATTGATTGATAAAGATCAAATGATCATAGACCTCACAAATTGACCAAACCTAACCTATTAAGTGGAGCCCCAAGATAAATGGGGTCCACCAACTATATTCTAAATGTCCATAAACCATATGATACGGGCTGGGACCCATGAATTGCTTGATAAAGATCAAATGATCATAGACCTCACAAATTGACCAAACCTAACCTATTTAAGTGGAACCCACGGAACCAACATGCACATACTGATATCAATATTTTTAATAAATTTATTTAATTAGTAAACTTGTGAGTCCTTCTTTTTATTGCTAATTTGATCTTTATGTATTCTAGGCTGGCTACTGCCACGTGTTCCTCTCCAAGACATGCCAGGTGTCCTCCTACAGGAATTCTCATGAAGTGTATACATTCCTTTAGTAATATAGATAATGATACATGAGACTCGTCAATATTTAAAGGTATAAGGAGCTTTAAAAATGACGTATCTTATGTAGTGCTTATGCATGGACACGATATGCATCAACATGTCCACTAATTCCACTAATTTCTTCCTAAAACCTTTGCTTACTCCATGTGGCACGGTTTTATGTTTGACCCACATGTAAATTCAGGCCCATCAAATGTATAAAAAGATTGCGGGTGATTTTGACCTGACCTAACTTTGACCCGTTAGAGATTTAGACCCATTAAAGAGTCCAAGTCAATATGTAAGAGTATATTTATACATTAATGTTGTATGAGGCTTGATATTTAGGTCATCATTATAGATTTAATCTACAAGGAGGGCTAATTAAGTTAAGAGCAAATTAGCGAAAGGCCCTTAAAGTGGAATGTATCCAACCTCCAGTTCAGGAAAATTCTGTTTAAGGGCTCTGGTCCACTCAGCTAGACTATTTGCAGCCAGATGTCCCTTCGTCCACACGATTACATATTTAAGGACTAATTTGCCCCTGTAACTGTCGCAACACGTAATGCAGTGGTCCCTCAACGTGTCACGATTAGTTAGCCCCTAATTAAGGTTATAAGTGATCATTTATTACTGATATGCCCTGTAATTCAGCGCAAATCTTATTTTTTGAATTTCAAACTGCAATCGTTATTGATATTGAATCTGGATCTAGAAAACTTTTGAGAGAAATCATTTCCACTTGGTCTAATTGTGAAGACAGATCTTCTTGCTAGCAGATTGCAGATCCATCGTCTGTGAAGCAAGATTGTAGTACCAATTTTGGTGAGGTAAGCGAGGTCTTCCATTCATAGCAGAGAGTACGCAATCTTTCTTATTTAATGGGTATATATCTATATTCTGATACTCATGGTCATTTAGATCTGTATGGATTCATATTGTATAGAATTCTGATCGTATTGTTTTTTTTTTTTTAACTTTAGGTAGATTCCATAGTTTTGGTTTTCATGAACAGTTCAATTTGTATGGATTCAAATGATACAGATTTGCTTTTTATAGTTAGTTGTAGGTTTCATGTATTTAGATTAATTAGAGCTTGACCTATCAACCGGTCTTATTACTTAGGTAGCGTTGGTTCGCTGTAATGAAGGTCGGAATGGAAATGGTCATTCCAACGGAATGGTCATTACAGCTTTGGTTCACAAAAAAGTGCATATGACCATTACCTCCGAAATACCATTCCCTTATTTAGAGGAATGGTCATTCCATTCGGGATGGTAATGAATGGCCATTCCATTCCTTTCTACGTTTTTTTAGACCAAAATACCCTTCTTCACATCTATACATTATTATTATAATAATGAGATTATAAAAGAGAGAACTTTGTGTGGGCCCCACCAATATTATTAATAATAATATAATATATACATTATTAGTATAATTATTATTATTATAAGATTATTAAAAAAAATTATGTGGGCCCCACCTATATAATAATAATATAATCTATACATTATTATTATTAGAACAATAAGATTATAAAAGAGAAGAACTTATTGGGCCCCACCTATATAATAATAGAATATATACATATTATTATTATTGCTATTATTATAAGATTATAAATAGAAGAACTTGTGTGGGCCCCACTTATATAATAATATTTAATATATATATATATTATTATTATTATTATTATAAGATTATAAAAGAGAAGAACATGTGTAGGCCCCACCTATATAATAATAACATAATATATGCATTATTATTATTATTATTATTATAGGATTATAAATTAGAAGAACTTGTGTGGGCCCCACCTAGCTATATAATAATATAATATAATATATATTATTATTATTATAAGATTATAAAATAGAAGAACTTGTGTGGGCCCCACTTATATAATAATAATATAATATATACATTATTATTATTGTTATAAGATTATAAAATAGAAGAACTTGTGTGGGCTCCACCTATATAATAAGAATATAATATATACATTATTATTATTATATTATAAAATAAAAGAACTTGTGTGGGCCCCACCTATATAATAATATAATCTATATATTATTATTATAAGATTATAAAATAGAAGAGCTTGTGTGGGCCCCACCTATATAATAATAATATAATCTCTATATTATATTATTATTATTATTATTATTATTATAAGATTATAAAATAGAAGAGCTTGTGTGGGCCCCACCTATAATAGATAACAATAATATAATCTATACATTTTTTATTATTATTATTAGAATTTAGAACATAGAAGCGCTTGTGTGGGGCCCACGTATTTAATACTAATATACTCTATATATGATTATTATTATAAGATTATAAAATAGAAGAGCTTGTGTGGGCCCCACCTATATATAATAATATAATCTATTTTATTATTATTATTATTATTATAAGATAGAAGAGCTTGTGTGGGCCCTACCTATTTAATAATATTATAATCTATATATTGACTGAGCCAAAGATAAAAATCTAACAAGGGTATTTTGGGTCAGTCTTATGTAAATTTTATTCCATTCAGGACTCATTCCAGCGTACCAAACGCAGGAATAGGAATCAACTGGGTTGATTCCTCAATGTACCAAACGCTGGAATAAAAATACCTATTTCCTGCTTCATTTCCATTCCAGACTCATTCCGGTCTCCATTCCATTCCCACCTACAAACCATTCCAGCGAACCAAACGCTACCTTAGTTTCTTTCTTATCAATTCCTTTAACAGTTAGAAAATTCTGTTGAGAGCTGCATTGTGGAAGAAGTCATGTAATCAACAATATGTGACTTTCGCATCAAATTTATTTGACTTTCTAACTGACATATATTAGTTTATGCAACATTATTTAAGTTCTGTATAAATTATCTGATTTCTGTATCGAATTTATCTGAGTTCACATGAATAAATTCAGATAAATTTTCACAAATTTGGCACTAACTCAAATAGATTTGTACAGATCATGTGAGTATATTACATTTTGCACACTTTGTTCCATGCTGATGACCCTTGATGTTCCTTGAATTTTGTAGATTTATAGATGACACAGTTGCTAATGCTTCTCTGTAAGTATGGCATGTTGAATTTTGTAGATTTATAGATGGCACAGCCGCTAATGCTTCTCTATAAGTATGCATGTTAATTTACTGCCGTCATTCATTTGAGTCGGAGCATGAGATATGATGATTTTATGCGTCAAGTTTGTAACAAATGGAAGATACTGGCAGTAAACATGGTTTGTCTGACTTAGCATTACCTGGCCACCCAAAGGGCTTGCGGGACAACGACTCGGATTTGTTGAGCTTGTCCATGTTGGCGTCTTCAATGGGATTGGGAAGAGTATATGTATTTGTATCAGAACTGCAGGAATCAGAGGACAAGGATCAAGAGGATGATGGGGATGCGTTAGCTGAAGATGCTATGGCATTAGTGGATTACGAGGGTACAGATATGGAGACAGATCTCCTTCTGCAGTTTTGTTCACACAAGGAGAAGATTTTGTTGTCTTTGGGCAGGGCAAGTAGTATTAGAGATGTGGGGTAGAGGTTTGAGAGCGGTTTTGCGGAGTTTAGAAGTGTCCTGTGCAGATATTTGATTGAGGTTGGGTTTGAATTCGTATATGTGAAAAATGATAAGGTGAGGGTGACAGCTGATTGCTCTCGCAATCATTTGATGCGTTGCAGATGGCGTGTTCACGCATCGATTGAGAAGTCGACTGGCCATCTTTGTATCAAGAAATTAGATAATGAGCATACATGCGGTGCAGCAGTTCAAAACGTTGAAGAACAGTCGTATGAACTCTGAGACAGTTGCCAATTTAATGATCGATCATATTCGTGAGAAACCGCTCACCAAACCGATTGAAGTCGTGCACCACTTTAAGGCGAATTATGGGCTTACCATTTCATACCATCACGCATGGTGGGGCGTGAAAAGGGCTAAAAATAAGTTATATGGTGATTCGTCTCTTTCTTTTGACCATCTTCGTTGGTATATTAACGTGGCGGAGGAGGTGAATCCAGGAAGCCTTTTTATGCTAGATTATGACCAATCAACTATGTGTTTCATGCGTCTTTTTGTGTCGTTCTATGCTTCAATTGCTGGTTTTAATCATGTTCGTCCTTTGTTATTTTTGGATGGTACTTTTTTTAAAGACAAATAGAAGGGAAAACCTGTTGGCAGCAACAGGAAAGAATAA
The DNA here is from genome assembly GCA_012931725.1 of Litsea cubeba. Lineage (NCBI taxonomy): Eukaryota > Viridiplantae > Streptophyta > Magnoliopsida > Laurales > Lauraceae > Litsea > Litsea cubeba. Next base: position 50,774,210 of record CM022955.1, read on the forward strand.
AAATCAAGGTAAGGCGACTTGCTATCGATTCTTATATTATTGACACATTTTTTTTGTATTAATGATCACCATTTTTTGATATTTTGCTTACTAGCTAGAATATAAGACTTTGTTTATTGATGCCATAGGTTTATTTCCTCTTGCTTTCGCGGTGGTGGACTCAGAGACGGAGGACAATTGGACATGGTTTCTCCACAATTTAAGGAAAGTACTGGTTTTGGATCTCACTACCACTTTTATTTCCGATATAAATCCAAGTCTCACAGAGGGTGTTTCAAGCGTATTTCATTTTGCCCATCATATGTTTTGCCTCAAACACTTGAAGGCAAATATGAGGGACAAGTTGTTAGATGGATACACTAATGAATTTAGAGATAGAATGTTTATGATGCTTTGGCAATGTGCATATATGCCCCGACCATAGCTGCATTCCATGCCAAGCTACAGGCGTTTAGGCGTGATGGTGGCAGGCGTTTAGGCGTGAAGGTGGCTCCAATGTAGACATATTTATTTGTGGATTGCCTCATGAAAGATGGAGCAATGCCTACTTTAAGGTCGGCGATATGGTGAGATGTGTTCGAGTGCAGCTGAATCTTTCAACTCTTGGATTTGAGAAGCTCGCCATCTTCCAATTACAAAGATGGTGGACACAATAAGGGTTCAAATAATGGAGCAGATGGCTAATAGGAGAGGAGTTTCCAGCAGATGGAAGTCAGTCATTTGTCCGGATATGGATAAGAGGTTGGATGCTTCGATCTAGCTTGGAAGGACGTGGACTGTCAAGTATTCGAGTGAAACTGTTTATGATGTTCACTCTACCCGTCAGTGACTGTGGACATTTTTAATCACATCTGTTCCTGTTATCAGTGGCAGATCAATGGCTTCACTACAAGAAAAACTGCTTTTTGCGGCGGCCACCAGCCGCCAGTAAAAGTGATATTGGCCGCCGGTAAAAAAAAATAGCGATGGTTTGACTGGCCGCCGGTAGGTGTCGGTACATGTCCGGACGGTAAAGGTTTGGGCGGCGGCCACAGACCGCCGCTATTGCTTATTGTTGCGGCGGTCCTAACCGCCGGTAAAAGAGATTCGTCGCTTAGTTGGATGACGAAAAAAAACTTTTAACGGTGCCCGTTGGCCGCCGGCAATAGTAAAAATGGCCGCCGCTAAAAATTGCGGCGGCCTTCTGGGTGCGGTTAAAAGAGGGGTTTATTTTTCTCCTTGGCCGCCGGTAATATCAATATTGGCCGCCGGTAATAGCAATAATTTTTTTGTAGGCCGCCGCTACAAGCAGCATTTTTTTTAAATGTTGCTTTTAGCGACGAGCATGTGGCCGCCGCTAAAAGCAGTAATTTTTTTTTTATATATATATACAGATATCAGCCCACAATAATCACAAAAATACCTGCCAATAATTTACAAAGATCCATCTTAGCATATTCTTTACAAGTGGAAGCAAGTGTAACTAGCTAATATTCACTTGCACAAGAAAATCATCACAATAAGACCAATATGTCAAAAAGAAAACCAATAAATATGTTTCAAGTAAAAATGCATTGCATACTTGAAAAATTGTACAACAAAAGGCAAAAGGAACAGAAAGATGCCATGGAAAAATCTAGTTCTTTGGAGAATATATAGGTCGTTCATTGAGTCTTAAATGGAATCCAACAGTCAGCATCTTGAGCACACACTACTAGAAAAATCACTTTTAGCGGCCGCCATTAGCAATGCATCTACATCATAAAAATAAAGCAATGTTCACCATTATTGTATGGTTCTGCTCCTATATTTAGCATTAATCAAAATAGAAGATGCAACAAGATGAATAGCATATTGGAAAAACCTATAACTAATGAGTTGGTATAAGCATATAAAGCAAAGAACAACAAAAAAAAAGTAAATTATTCATCTTTCTTTTTACATAGAAACTGAGAAAATTATTTATTCTGCTGCTCTGCATGTAGTTACTGGATTAAGAAATGGGCTTAAGAAACAACTTGGATTGACCATCACTGTACTACTGTTTTCAATTGTGACATATGGGTTTATGGGTGTTCATTCAGAAGAATCAGAACAAACATGGCCTTAAATTCCACTGGTGACTAACCATTTTCTATCAAAGGAGAGATTTTTTTTATTTGATCTTATAGCCCCTTGTGTATCTTCATTCTCCACCCTTAATCTTTCACTCTCAAACATATTATGATGATTTTTCTTTTCTTTCTTTCTACCATAAATTTAAAATGGAAAAAAACTAAGGTTAGGAGCTGAATGTGTTGATGGGAGACTAGCAATCCACACAACCTTGAAAGCAATTTCAAATGACTGAGAACACATGTAAGAAGGAATGAGCAATGATGGTATTTACCCAAATGTTTACAGAAGCGCCATCTCTCTAGGTGGCATTTTCCATTCCAAGATTAGTGTGCTGGAAGCCTCTAACACTATAAGGCCTGGAAACAAGAAAGAAGAAACTATCACTCAAACCATTTGCAGCTTGTGCAAAAATGGAATTTGTAGTTCAAGCATGATGAGGAAAATACAAAAACTAGATGGTATAATATTAAGAGTGTTCCTAACACTTGTTTATTGATCTCCAACTAAAACACACCTATTTCAGTTGAAAGTCTCACACTACAACTTTTGCACGGACATGTTAGTGTGTGTATCAAGAAACATAACATACACAATCTACCACAACCAAACAAAAAGCCAAATTCATCCATGGTTAGACCACCTCCCTACTCTAAATCAAGATTTACAGGCAAGTCCAAATGCACCAGGAAGGATTTTTTTCCACCTAGCAAATACAACACATCTGACGTGTCCATCTAAATATACTAAAGGTTTGGACTGACCAGTTGTTGCATTGCTTAATACAAACTTTGGAACTATTTGATGAAACTCAACAAGTTTGGTTGCTGTTACAGGCTTTTAATTAAAATGCTCATGATTTAGCAAGAGCATTACTTAAGTAATTAACATTGACAATCAAGCCATATTCCTAGTAAAAAAAAAGGGTTACAGAAATAAAGTGATAAACACCCCCACAATGTCATCACAAGTTGGTGTGGATACATTTCAACACAGACGATAAAACCCTATAGTTCAGCATCTTTGTGGAGATGGAAATGCACCTTAAAAATCTGGAAGCATTCAAAATATAATGCAATATAAATGTGGCTTTTACCTTGGAGCTTTCATATGAAGAATGGAAAAGACAATGGCAAATAAGGTACAAAGGGACCCAACAGCAATGTAGGCTACACCAAGGAAATCATTCTTCCCTCCCAACCAGCCTGATGTAGTAAGAATGAGCCTTTTCTTTACTCCAAAGCTATAAGTATTGTAGTTGTTGACAAGGTTTACTATAATAAACTCATTTGCTACTAAATCCATTTCAATTCTACCATACAACTTCCGGAAGCTGGGAAGAGCAGCAGTATGCATCCACACAATAAGGTCCTCCTGCTCACTGAGCTAATCAATCAAAGAAAACCATGAGAGGACAAAGTTAGTACATTAGATATTTGAAACCAAGGGGAAAAGATAAAATGTGGAACGACATTTTTATTTTATTTTCTTTATATTTATGGAAAGACATTTTCATTTGTATTATTCTGCCATTGCTTTGTTATTGTTGGTTGTGGTTGATGTTACGTTCAAGTGAAACTAGCCTCTCTTCTTTTTTCCAAATGCCAGAACAAGCCATTTCACACTCAACATTGTATTTTAATCAACAAGAGTGAATCACCAATCATAACTACCAAGTACTTAAAATAACTTGGTGTCTCAGCTCACTTGACTGAGTTCAGTGAATCAACAGATGCAACTCCATACTGGGAAAAAAAAAAGACATTATGGTTTCCTGATTCCTAATCCACAAAGAAATGTATAGTTCACTAAGTCCGCAATAATGTCCAAGCACTTGCAAATCCCATTTGGTATAAGCCACACCACATAAGGAGTGCCAAGAAATCCCTAGATGGGAAGATCATCCTCTGATTTTAAGCCTACATTTCTGAACCATTTAAATGTGGACCACTGATCAAAAGATTGTGGTATTCTGCAATAGAATATTTTGGGGCATCCTCTAACAATGGTAATGCTCCATCACATGACCCTCATTTCCATACTTTGATCCCCATATAAACGATCAAATTCCTCAACAGACAATACACTTGCTGGGACTGACAAAAAAAAAAAAAAAAAAGATCTACTGAGGCTTGGATAAAACAAGAGTGCTAAAAAGATCTCCAGATACTCACAAGAACACTTGGATCACCGTTCTGAAAATTGAAGGGATACACATGCTTTCCAAACTTGTGTTCCCGGTCGCTTTTCCATGCAATGTTCTTCTTGTTGACCTTCAACTCCAGAGTTTCCCCAAAAAAGGTGTATGTATCATTGAACAAACTCCAAGCAATCAACCCACAAGGGACAACTGGGAGGCCACTTGTTGAACTCTTCAGGGTCGCAGGAGCTCAAGTCATTGTACTTCAATCCATTAAGAAGCTGCTGGTCACTTCTACTTTTATAATATCTAGGCAACATTCATTTGGTACTTTAGCATCAGTTGGAACCTAAAATCTTCAGCATGATAAGATCTTTCAACAAAATAAAGTGACAGTTTTTTCCCCAAAGGAGTCAGTCTGACTGCTCTGGAAACTGGCAATACGACTGAACCCCTTGCCAATTTCCATCTTGGTGATGGATTGGCCAGACAGATGAGCAACAATAAATAAATAATCACAATACTACTAACATTGAAGTAAGAGAACTCTCACAACAATATCTATCTTTAACTTCAAGGATATTCTAAAAACAACATAAAGGAGGTCACACTGGCACTGTGCGACCTAAAAGATTACAGTGAATAAAACTTGTAAATTGTAAAAGATTACAGTATGGATAATGAGGAAAGCACACTCACCGCCAATGGTTCTGGTAGTAGTTATCAAGCTGATAGTAGATATAAATTGGAGCTTTCATATGTTTCGGGACCTGAAAAGCCAGTATCAGTTGTAACTGCCGAAGTGTAAGGATTCCAAGAAAGATTACAAAACTAACAAGAGCTGAAACAATTATATATAAAAAAAAAGCACTTAGAAACAGAAACTGTAGCAAGGGAAGCTTTAAACAGAGTAATCTCTTTATATATACATGATACAGAGATGAAAAAAAAAACCCAATAATTGATAGAAGATACAATTAAAACATTTTAGAGATTAGTTGGCGCAGGAGTGCAAGGCCTACATTTCATGGATCCTGTGATTGATCAGGCACTTGTTGAGTTATATAAGGACTTTTATTTAATAATTTTCTTTATTAGTTAGATAGGATGAATGGCTAGGATTAGAAGTGTATTAGGGTTTTGTTTTATGAGATAGCATTATAAATACATAAGCGAGCAGGATGTCCAACCCAAGTTGGATTCTATCATAATCTTCTCCTTAATAATTTATTTCAGGTAGTGTCTTAGCCATGCTTCCCTCTGCCAATGTTTGCATTTCCATACCAGTTAATAAAAAGTCAAAATAAATTCAGAAATTTAAAGCAAAAAGTAAGGAGGTCATACATAATGCTAGACAGAGAATGTGTTCAACTTGCTAGGGTCATAAACTTTAGCCACACCATTGTATCACAATTTGCATCAAATTTTTTTTAAAAGCATGTGGAAACATGCAAAGAGCAACCAAGAAAGTAGTTATAGCCTACAGGTAGTGCAGGGCTACCAAGTTAAGGACCCAAACAGGAAATGTACGTTACAAAAGCTTTCAAAGAAATTGAGAGAAATAACAAATACATCTTATATTACAAAAAGATAAAATTGATTAAAAGCATCAAGTGGAACTACTTTTAATAATATTGTATTTTAATACTTGTGCTGATTTAAATATAATCAGCTAGATACAATATACAGAAAAAAAAAATTCTGCTGCTTAATAACTAATTTGACAATTCCCATCATATTGTTCAACAAAATAATTTCAGTAATATCACTATAATGCAGAACAGATATTTCTCTTTTCACTGATTGTATGAGAAGTGATCAAGTCTGACCAGTTGCTAACAGTAGAGTCCAGCTCATCTTGTGGGAGCCCCCTGGTTGATTGTGGTTAGTGAGGATTCAATGTGGATTACATATGGCCTGAAGTTAATTTGATTCAATGATCATAACTATTGAATCAAGAGCAGTTAGACCTAATTGTTATAGCTCTTCATTTTGGAGGCTCCTCATCAAATAGTGATAATTCTTGAGCAATATGCTCTGTACAATGCCCTTCTCATCCAAACAACCACAATGCAAATAGATTGTAAAGTGGGGCCCGATATGGTGGACTTGTTAGTTCTCAATTTGTATCAATACCATTTTATATTTCATCAGTTTTCCCACACTATTAAAAGTGATAGTCCTATTTATTTGTAGACGTATATTAACTTTGCCATGCTCATTAATGTTAGGATTCATTAAAATAGATGATTACGAAAAAAAAAAACAGAACACAGTTTTTAAAGATTAGAATTATGTGTAGAGACATAAACAGGTCAACTGACCCAACCTGCAAAGTCCATAACCACAAGCCTATATCCAAATATATCTCACGTGTTGAATCTTAGTGGATTTTGTAGATTGGTCAAATATCCCTTCCTTGGAAGGTTGTGTAGACATTTTCTATATTCTCTTGTAATCATAGCCCAATCATAGGATGTAAAGATATCATTATCATTGTAAATTGATACCAGTAAACTGTATATAAACTCAAGTCGATGCCCATCTTTGGGTATGACAGATATTCACAAAATCACCTCTTCTTCTTCTTCCTCTCTTATTATCAATATATGGATCTATAGATCCTAAGATGGTATCAGAGCATATCACTGTCGTGCTACAACAGAGACCATAATCTCTATTTCCTTTCCTCCATTGGTTCAAGGCATCAGATCTCATCTCAACATCAGATTGGAACTCATCTCATGCATTAGATTCAAGGATTTGAACAAAGAAAACATTTCTGGTCTCTCTCCATGCAGCTAACTATTGATCTGACCGTCTGATCAAGAACTGGGGCCCACCTCGGATTGTGCAACTGTCACAAATTCTGCACCAAGCTGGTCGCCAATATACTCTGGGATTTCTCCATATTTTTTCTGGAATTTTATCATCTCAAAAGGTCAGTGTTTTACCTACTTTTGAGTTCGACAGTTTGCCACCAATAGTTTTGAAGCTGTTACATCAGATTCACACCCAACTGTTGAAACTGAGAAATTCTTCTCCAGAAGCTGCGAAAAAAGGCTGTTAAACCTAACCTTGAAGGCTGATTGAAACAGAAATCAACATACAACAAGAAATCCGCATTCCTGCTCCAATTTTTTTGACGTCTCCCCGCCGCCTCTTTGTCTGCATTTTCTGGTTTATGTGGAAAAATCCGATTTCTTTTTCTGTTTAGAAAATTAATCACTCTTCGGGGCAATTCATTATCTGTTCCCCATGGACAAGATTGACATCATTCCAGTAAAATTTTAATGGAACTAACTACCTGTCCTGGTCCTTCCATCTCAAAAATTTTGTTGAAGGACAAGGTATGTTAGGATATTTGGATGGGACAACTCCTAAACCCATTGCAGGCACCACTGCCACATCTACCACACCTGCTTGTAGATGATAAAATCATTGCTACTTGGAACCAACGCAACGCTAAAGTGATAACATGGATCCTCAACTCAGTAGATCCCTCCTTTTCAATGGCACTTCAAGCCTTTACTATGGCTTCTGACATGTGGAAACACATGAAGAAACATTTATCATCAGCAAAACAAGACCAAAGATCTCACCTTGATGCAGAGTTAGCAAGATATTGCCAGAATGATAATCTATCCAGGAATATTACAATGGCTTTCTAGCCCTATGGACCGAGAGGGATCAAATGCTCCTTCAATATGTTTCAGCAGCTTTTCTTCCTCAAGCCCTCAAATTACAGGAAGAAACAACATGTTAGTCAATTCCTTATGAACCTTCGATCTGAATTTGAACCTGTTCGAGCTGCTCTTATGAATAGAGAGATCTCTCCTAATCTAGATACGTGCATCCAAGAGGTTCTCCAGGAAGAAACTCGCATGTTATCTACTCATTCCCTTAATGCGGAACCAAAGGCACTTCTGACACAATCGGCTCTATCATCAGCCGATGAAACAGCTATGTTCACTACTTGTGGACAGAAACCACAGTGTTATGAGTGTAAGAAGTATGGCCATGTGGCTCGAGACTGCCGGAGAAAATTATTTTGCAACTATTGCAAGCGAAATGGTCACGTTATTTCCAGTTGTACACGAAGACCTAATAAGAAACTAGATCAATCTACAAAGCGTGGCCCATCTGCTCTTCAGGTCCAACAAAGCACCCTGCTTGACTTGCCATCCTCAGATACAGGGTCAGTCACTCTGACCACTACTCAGATTCGTGAGATGATAAATTCTTCTGTGGCCTCTGCATTTACCTCCATGGGTATTAGTGGTTTGTTTTCCTCTAAAGCTCTTCCTGCATTTCACTCATCTACTTCCCTCTCATCACCTGTCACACACTCAACATGGTTTTTAGACTCTGGTGCATCCAACCATATGACCTCTGTAGCATAAAATTTGTACAACCCAAACCATACATGGGCCATGATTCCATCACCACGGCCAATGGTCACCAATTGCCAAATTTCTGGTCTGGGAACCATTTCCATGGGGACCTTTACATTATCTGATGTTTATTTTGTTCCCAATTTGGCAGCTAATCTTATTTCCATTGGTCAACTTGTTGATTGTGGATACCTTGTTCATTTTTATCCCTCTGGTTGTGTCATACAGGAACGACAAACTGGGAGGGTGATCGGGAAGGGGAGTAAGCATGGCAGGCTCTTTCTCTTGGACATGGGACAACCTTCATTGTTTGCGTCTTCTGTGGGAGTTCTAAATAAAATATGGACCATTTGGCATAAATGCCTTGGTCACTTGAATAATGCAAATTTGCTTTCATTGTTTAAACTTGGTAGTCTGGAAAAATTTGTTACTAGTACTATGTTTTCTTCTTTTGCACAATCGAAATGTGAGACTTGTTGCTTGAGTCAAGTCATGTGTTGCCTTTTCCTACTCATTCACTCACGTGCCACTGCCTCCATTTGATATTATTCATACAGATGTTTGGGGCATTGCTCCTCAATTGAGTAGACTTTGATATAAGTATTATGTTACATTCATAGATGATCATTGTAGGTACACATGGATATACCTTTTAAAATCTAAATCTGAAGTTTTTTCCATGTTCTGCAAATTCTACAATATGGTAAGCACTCAATTTCAAAAGACCATTAAGATCCTACGCTCAGATTCAGGGGAGAATACACATCCAAAGAATTCACCTCTTTTCTATCTGATAAAGGGATCCTCCACAAAAATCTTGCCCTCACACACCACAATAGAATGGGATAGCAGAAAGAAAGAATCGACACCTTCTAGAAATTGTCAGGACCCTTCTTGTTGAATCCCTAGTTCCACCTAAATTTTGGTGTGAAGCAGCACATACAACTATCCATATCATAAACAGACTTCCTATCTCTGTCCTTGGGAGAGTCTCTCCATTTGAGTGCTTATTTGGTTACCCACCCTCTTACTCACATTTGAGGGTATTCGGCTGTCTATGCTTTGTTCATCTCCCTTCCCTTGAGCGAAACAAGTTGTCCCCACAGGCCGCTCGCTGCATGTTTCTTGGATATAGTGATGAGCACAAAGGCTTCTTTTGTTATGATCACAAGGAACGCCGGTTACGTATCTCACGAAATGTTATTTTCTTAGAACATGTTCCGTTTCTATTCCTCCTCCCCTCCTCCTGATATCCAAATTTTTTACCTTCCTCAATTTCTCGCACCTGACTCTTCTCCAGAAATTACTCAAGTTTATAAGCGGCGCACCAAATAACTGCCTCCAGCTACTCTGCCTCCAGTTACTCTCACTACCGATCAACCAACCATGCCGACTCCTCAAGGACATGACACTCCTAGTGAAGGTAATCCTATTTTGCGACGCTCTAGTCATATTTCAGTTCCCCCCGATTGGTATGATTTTTCCGCATTGTTTACTTCTTCAGATCCCATTCCTATTCCAACTTCTTATTCTCAGGTTGCTAATATCCCATGTTGGCAAGATGCTATGACAGATGAATTGTTAGCTCTCGAGATGAACAACACTTGGGACGTTGTGCCTATTCCGTCGAATACATCTATCATTGGAAGCAAGTGGGTCTATTCACTAAAAGTCAGATCCGATGGTAGTATTGATCGCTACAAAGCACGATTGGTTGCCCAAGGTTAGAAACAAGAATATGGCATTGACTATGATGAAACATTTGCCCCTGTCGCTAAAATGACTACAGTACGATGTCTACTAGGCATCGCGGCAGCTCGTAACTGGCCTTTGTGGCAAATTGATATCAAGAATGCCTTTTTACATGGCGATCTCAAGGAAATCGTGTATATGCGTCCTCCGCCGGGATATACATGTCAGCCACGACATGTCTGCAGACTGAAAAAAGTCTTTATACGGGCTCAAATAGGCTCCACGGGCATGGTTTGATAAGTTCCGCTCTGCTATCATTATAGCCAACTTTCATCAAAGTCAAAATTATACTTCTCTCTTCATTCGAAGAACTTCGCGTGGATGTACTATTCTCTTGATCTATGTTGATGATATGATAATCAGTGGCAATAATGCAACAGGTATTTCCACCCTGAAAAGTCATCTCATGAAATCCTTCAAGATGAAAGATCTGGGTCCCCTCACTTACTTTTTAGGACTCGAAGTCTCAAGGAACAAGGATGGTATTCGAGTAGTACAAACCAAATATGCTGATGACTTGGTCAAATCAGCAAGACTTGGTGATGCCAAAACCTTTGCCACACCCATTGAACTCAATGTTAAATTTAGCAAAGATGATGGGCCAGCTCTTCCAGACCCAACGTTGTTTCAACGGGTTGGTTGGTAGCCTCCTGTATCTGACTATGACAAGGCCAGATATCTCTCATGCCGTTCAGGCTGTCAGTCAGTTCCTTAGCGATCCTCGTACATCGCATCTCCATGCTGTTTTTCGGATTCTTCGGTACGTCAAGGGCACCCGTGATCGGGGACTGTTTTATCCTACCACTTATTCACTACAACTCCAAGCTTATGCCGATGCAGATTGGGTAGGGTGCCCTGATACTCGTAGATCCACAACCGGTTTGGTGCATGTTCTTAGGAACGTCGCTTATCTCATGGAAGAGTAAGAAACAAAGCACTCTTTTCAAACCAACTGCTGAAGCTGAATATCGGTCTATGTCCTCCGCTGGTAGTGAGATTGTTTGGCTTCGTCGTCTCCTTCATGAGTTTGGTGTTTTCCTCAAAGGCCCTACTCCACTTTATGCTGATAACACAAGTGCCATTCGCATTTGCAAAGAATGTCGTCTTCCATGAGCGCACTAAGCACATAGAAATTGACTGCCACTTCATTCGTCTGCATTATGTCTCTGACAAACTTTGTTTGCCCTATGTTCCTTCACATGATCAACTGGCCGATGTGTTTACTACAGGGCTACCCCCGCGGATCGACATGATTATATTATTTCCACAATAATGCTTTTTTCCACCCCGTATCAATTTGAGGGGGAGTGTAGTGACATAAACAGGTCAACTGACCCAACCTGCAAACGCCATAACCACAAGCCCATATCAAATATATCTCACGTGTTGAATCTTAGTGGGATTTTGTAGATTGGTCAAATATCCCTTCCTTGGAAGGTTGTGTAGACATTTCTATATTCTCTTGTAATCATAGCCCAATCATATGATGCAAGATATCATCATTCATTGTAAATTGATACCAGTAAAGTGTATATAAACTCAAGTCGATGCCCATCTTTGGGTATGACAGATATTCACAAAATACCTCTTCTTCTTCTTCCTCTCTTATTATCATATATGGATCTATAGATCCTAAGATTATGCAGCAATATAGACTAAAATAAAGAGATAACTAGAAAAACCTGGTAAATCAAAACACAATTAAGCCTGTGATGTTCTATCTTCTTCTTCTTTTCATGATCATCTATCCTAATATATCCTACAGTTGTGTAAAAGCAACTCTCAACACTGACAAGCTAGTGTAGAGAGAGAGAGAGTCTCTACCTGTAGAGGGTTGTAAGGTGATGGCAGCATCAGACCCATACAGTTCCCATTGGCCTGTGGTGTTGCCAATGTCCTCTAGATCAAAGTAGACACTCTTGTCACCATACTTGGCAACGATCGAGCCGCCACGGGACCCAAAGACACTGGAGCCATTAACAAAACAGAAGAGGAAGCAAGACCCACAATCTTTCCATTACATAGAGAAATATGCAATGTATTCGTGATAATTTGGATTCAGGGGCGGACCACATTGTTTGGCACATGGGGCGTCCGCCCCGGATGGATTTGGAAAATCCCTTTGGAGAGCTATGGCCTAGATGCCATACTGCCCTTAGAAATGAGAACTTGCCACCCACTACAAATTTGGTCTAAACCCTAAATCCTTAAGGATACAAGTTAAAAGAGGCCCATAACATCAAAGGAAGATTACAAAAACACTAACCCCTATTAGCATACTACTAATATAGCCCAGTAATAGACCATCCTTTTGTTTTTTTTCATCTAGATCGATATAACTGATCAGTGGGACTGGAATTAACCTACCTGCCCAGGGAACCAATCTCTGGGCGGTTGTGTTGAAACTATAGTTGGCCAACTCGCCATTGGGCTATCAGTGCCTTGGCGGCAGAGCATCCTTTGTTGCTTTTACTTGTAATAAGTTTGGTATTGTCAGTGTTGCTCATCTCTCACCACAGCATTGTTTGAATGAGGAACCTTTTTTATTTCTCCCATTTCCTGGTACATGATAGAATTTTTTAGCATAAACTGAAAAGATTTATTCTTATAAAATAACTAAGAATATAATACTATAACATGATGTCAGTACATGTGATACAAAAAATTAAGCGGTTCCAACTCCCTAGGACAAACAGAAGCAAGATTTAAAGACATGAAAAGAGAAAAAGGCTAGAACCAATATATACATCTAAAATACGAATAAAAATTCATTCATCTACACAACATGCCAATCTGATTTTATGCAACAACCTAGTTAAAAAAGATACTTCACCAGACAGGTCCAATAAAAATCTACTTCTCTAGTTTTATCATAAGTCTTTCAACAAATACAAGTATCCAGGTGGAAAAAGATAATAAATTACACAAAATGCAAAAATGACACATCCAAATAACAACATTTGAAGATCTTGTGCATGCTTGATGCTGAACAAAAACCATGTGCATGCTTGAACAAAAACAAGACTGCCCCTGATGACATCCCAATTTTGGGATCAACTAAATTAGGAATCTGAACTGTTCATAACAGCTTGGCCAGCAGTAGTACAATTCAGTTAGAATTCCATCTGTAGTTTATATCATTAATGGTGAGTTCAACGCATTCAGCACTTCATCATTAGTTTAATAATTTGTCGGCATCAATTCATATAGTTCAGTTAGATGATTCATTTATTTCAAATTAAATTGCCTAGTTTGCAAAGGCACTTCACATACATTTTACATATCTAATGTTAAATTCTTCTCAACCTTAACTCTCAGCCTAGCTTGATAAGAATGAACATTATTGCATTTTTGCAATTTTAATGATCCAGGATTCTATTTTCTCTGCATAGGATAATGGCAATCCAATTTATGAAACTGCAAATTGATTTGAACATCCAACTTAGACCACATAATAAAATTTTGATACATATGATTTGCAGGCATTGCAAAGAAGTTAGCATCATCTGGATATGGAGTCTTTGCCATGGACTACCCTGGATTTGGTCTTTCAGAAGGTCTTCATGGGTTTATTCCAAGTTTTGATAGACTTGTTGATGATATTGTTGAGCATTTCTCCAAAGTGAAAGGTATGATGTCTACTTTGAGTCTCTGATAGAAGTATATGCTTTACCTTTAAACTGGTGTTTTCATAGATGCCTCGTAACATGATTATCTCTAGGAAATTGTTCATGGGCAACCACATTTAGAAGATATTGTCAAAACCACAGGGTTATTTTGAGTGTCATTACCTATCAGTTAAAATAAAAAAAATTGTTCATGATGGCTTTTAAAGTCACTAAACTGGGAAAACTCACAGTGCAGTAGATAGTAACTAATGGTACCATTAAATTATTATCTTGGAATAAGAAAAGAAGATCCTTAAATGATTGTTCTGTTCAAATTCATTATCTCAGCTTGGTCATGAACGTAAAAAGTCCAGCTGCAAGATGTACACATACAATTAAGTCACATCATATTTGAAACTTCAGTAATTCAGATCATCAATATAATCTTTTGATAGCATGAAGATAGGAAGAAAGTTCATAAATTTCAAATTTTGAAGCCTTCGTTCGTTTGTTCATACCTCTTAGTAGTAGTGCCAAGGCAAGAACTTCAAATAGTGACATATAAGTCAACTAAACAAGACAAAGACCTGCATAATCAAAGAGGAAGTTTTAATAACCTTTGTAACCTAGTTAAGGATATTGAATGTTTACATTACTCAAAGTATCAAATAGTATAAACGTTGAAATACAAATGCATATAGAAGACCATTGAGGGCATAGGCAAACAAAGAAGAGATTTAATTCTAAAGCAAACAACAGACCTCATAATTGTCATTTAAACAAGCAAGTTTTATCATAATCATTCACAACAAACTAACAACTAAAACAGATCCATCATAATTCAACATTGTTTAACATCATTATAAAAAAACTAAAAATGAAACCACTTTTGCCGAATCATCCATCTGCTCCCTGCAAAACAAACCAGAAAAATATATATATAATTAAATTATCTTCTTACAAATCATATAACACAAAATCATGGTAATATTAAGTAAACAATAAATAAGTATTTTTCCCCTTTGGAAGGATCCTGTCGCTGGGTAGAAAATTGTTGTTTCATCTCAGCAATAATGGCATGCATCAACTTCATCTCTTCCTCATGTTTACGCTTCTCTTCTTCTAGGTTCTTTCTCCACTCCTCCATTTTTAACTTAATCTCTTCTTCTTGGTTTTTCCTCCACTCCTCCATTTGACGCTGCTCTTCTTCTTGTTCTTTTTCCACTCCTCCATTTGCTGGAGTTTTTGTTGCACTGAGCTTAGTTCACCAACAACCTCATCAAAAGCGGTTTGAGATTGGCGCGACGTGGATCCAAAGACTGAAGTGGGCGTTGGACCTAGCCCATATCCACGTACACGACCATGCCGTTCTTCTCCCATCACCTGAGTATATATCTCATCACCTATGGAGCTAGAAGATCCTCCTTCTTGTGTAGCAGTTAGTTCCTTAAACTTTGACTGAACGGAAAAATAATTTGTGTCATTATGATCAAATTGAGGTTTACTGTTAAAATTATCAACTTACGTACAATGATTTCCGCTGATTTCTTATCAATAGGAGTCCCGTCCTTCCGACTATGGGTGCGAATGAAGAGATCCGCTCGAGAAGGTATACTCCCATCAGTCCTGCTCCGAGTCTATCCATGTACAAAGTTAATTTCATTACAAAGTTGAATGTCAACATAAATTCTAAAATAATAATAATATAAGTTGCTCCCATATACCTCCTCATCTCTATGTCGAGCAAAACTCTTAGTCCCCCCTGTATGTTTAAGTGTTTGCTTACTACGATTGGCCATATTTTTCGAAGCCATAGCCTACATATATTCAACAATATTGTAATAATTTAATGACACAAGCCAAAATGGGACTCTTTCACTAAAACTTTTTTTTTAATGGTTTCATACCTGAACCTCTGCAGAGCCCCAGTATCGCACAAGCCAGGCCCAATCTTCACTAGAAACGTCCGGGGGTAAATGCTGAAGTCGCTCCTCATCTGTATTCCACGAAGAATAGTACTTTTCCTTAATGTCATTTTATAGTCTCTGTATTTCTTCCCTAAACTTTGTAGAACCCACTTTTTCCTCTCATCATCAACCACCGCGTGGTCCTGAGATTCAAGATTAAATAAGGATCACATGAAGTGATTAACTAAAGAAGGGAGATGTACTAGTATGCAAAAGTATTCATTACTATTTACCTGGATATGCTTCCACATTTTCTCTTTTGCTTGCTCTGGAACGTCAGCCCATTTCGTCACTTGTAATGGTGCATAACCAGGCATTCTTACAATTCCGAACCGGTCACTGCGAAAATGGAAAACTTTTCATGTGATTCAGCATCACCACCATCGTAATTCCGAACCGGTCTATTGAACCTTGTCTCAACCTCATGCAAGTATCTGGAGCAAAATGTCGAACATTCTTCTGAAAGGTACCCTTCTGCTATTGAACCCTCCGGGCGACTTCTATTACGTACATATGATTTCAGCGTGTGCAAGTACCTATGGGGATATAATTGTTGATGTTATTGCCAATACATTATTGAAATGACAAGTTGATATTATATATATACGACCTCTCAATTGGATACATCCACCGGTATTGCACTGGTCCTACAAACTTGGCCTCATCGGCGAGATGAATAGGCAAATGGACCATAATATCAAAAAATGCCGGTGGAAAGATCATTTCTAATTTACACAGTGTTAGAGCAATCTGGGATTGAAGTTGCTCCAGCTCTGAGACCTTCAAAACTTTCAAACACAACTGCCTAAAGAAAGAAGAGAATTGAATAAGAACTGAACACACATCCTTGGGTAAGAGTCCACGTATTGCAAGCGGAAGTAGTTGTTGCATAAGAACATGACAATCGTGACTCTTCAGCCCCGAGATCTTGCATTGTTTGACTTGAACACATCGTGCAATGTTCGACGAATAATTATCCGGAACCTTCACCTCCTTCAAGCATTGACACAACTTTCTTTTCTCAGTTAGAGACATTGAGTAGCATGCAGAGGTTAATACCAACCTATTTCCTTCCTGTTTTGGGTGGAGATGTTCCCTTATGCCCATTAACTTTAGGTCAAGACGAGCTTTTAAAGTGTCTTTTATTTTCTCCTCCATGTTCAACAGTGTCCCTAGCACACTGTCACACACATTTTTTCGATGTGCATAACATCCAGATTGTGCCGCAATATAAGATCTTTCCAATAAGGCAATTGGAAGAAATACTCTTCTTCATCCAATTCTTTGGCAATTTGCACTCATCCCTTTTTCTCTTCCTCCCCATATTATCCTTATCTGCCTTACCGAATGTGATTTGCTCATAGTCACACAATTGATCAAGTACATCATCACCAGATAATGCATTTGGCACACTTCTCAATTCCTTAAATCCATTGAAAGATCTCTTATTGTGTCGAAGCTTATGATCAAGTGGTAGAAATCGACGATGTCCTAAGTAACACCTCTTACGTCCATTCTTCAATCTGACCGAACAAGTGTCCTTGTTGCAAGAGGGACATGCTTTTTCCCCTTTAGTGCTCCATCCTGATAAGTTAGCATATGCGGGAAAATTACTAATAGTCCATAAGACTGCTGCATGCATCTGAAAATTCTATTTTGAAGAGGCATCGTATGTCTCAACTCCATCTGTCCACAATTCCTTCAACTCCTCTATCAATGGTTGCATGTAAACATCGATGTCGTTCCCAGGAGACTTAGGGCCAGGAATAAGCAATGACAACATGAAAAATGATTGCTTCATACGCATCCATGGCGGCAAGTTGTATGGAATGAGAATGACCGGCCATATGCTGTGAGCAATACTCATGGTATTAAAAGGATTGAAACCATCGCTCGCTAAACCAAGTCTAACATTACGAGGCTCCGAACCGAACATTGGGAATTCATCGTCTAAAGTTGACCATGCCTCAGAGTCTGTAGGATGCCTCAACACCTCGTCCTTTATGCGTCCCTGATCATGCCATCTCATGTACTCAGCTGTTTTTGAAGACATAAATAACCTCTGAAGCCTCGGTTTCAATGGAAAATAACGCAAAATTTTTATAGCTATCTTCTTATCTTTTGTAGATGAAGTTACAGCTTGTTTAGTAGCAGACGGTTTCCACCTAGACTCACCACATGCGGTACATTCATTCGTATTCTCATATTCCTTCCAATACAGCATACAGTCATTTGGGCAAGCAGCTATTTCTATGTAGTGGAGGCCAAGATCCCGAAGTATCTTTTTTGATTCATAGTGGTTCTTGGGCAAACATTTCACCAACAGGAAGTGCCTCTTTTAATAACTCAAGTAACATGTCGAATGATTTGTTACTCCATCCGTTAAGACACTTCAAGTGAAATAACCGTACAATGAAAGAAAGCTTTGAAAATTTAGTGCAACCCGGTTATAGTTCATTCTCGGTATCCTTCAAAAGTTTGTAAAATTTCTGTGCTTCCAAGTTGGGCACATCCGGAATGCTTTCTTCCGGTGATTCATTATCTTCTCCACCATCTAAGTATGGCATTCCGAATGCATCTTGTAACATTTCATGCATTTCATCGCCCTCCTCAGACTCATCACTAATATATTCACCTCCATACATATCCTCCCCATGGCTCGTCCAATTGATGTATCTCTGCATTATCCCATTCCATAATAAGTCACCATGCACATCTTCTCTATTCTTATAACTAGCAAAACCCCGTGGATAACCACGAAACCACCAAATGCACAGATTGATATCAATTATTTTTAATAAATTTATTAATTAGTAAACTTGTGAGTCCTTTTTTTTGTTGCTAATTTGATCTTTATATTTTTTTTCAAATGTTATATTTTTTAGGTGAGGCATGAATTGATTAAGAAAGATCAAATGATCATAGACCTAACAAATTGACCTAATATATTTAAGTGGGACCAAGATGAATGGGGCCCATGATCTCTATTCAAACCGTTCATAAAATCATATGATGCGAGCTGGGACCCATTAATTGATTGATAAAGATCAAATGATCAAATGATCATAGACCTTTCAAAGTAACCAAACCTAATCTATTTAAGTGGGACCCCCAAGATGAATGGGGTCCACCATCTATATTCTAACCGTCCATAAAATCATATTATGCGGGATAGGACCCATGAATTGATTAAGAAAGATCAAATGATCAAATGATCGTAGACCTAACAAATTGACCTAACGTATTTAAGTGAGACCCAGATGAATGGGGTCCACCATCTTTATTCTAACCGTCCATAAAATCAAATGATGCGGGCCGGGACCCATTAATTGATTGATAAAGATCAAATGATCATAGACCTCTCAAATTGACCAAACCTAGCCTATTTAAGTGGGACCCCCAAGATGAATGGGGTCCACCGTCTATATTCTAACTGTCCATAAAACCATATGATGCGGGCTGGGACCCATGAATTGCTTGATAAAGATCAAAGGATCAAATGATCATAGACCTCACAAATTGACCAAACGTAACCTATTTAAGTGGAACCCCCCATATGAATGGGCTCCACCATCTCTATTCTAACCGTCCAAAAAACCATATTATGTGGGATGAGACCCATGAATTGATTTAAAAAGATCAAAGGATCAAATGATCGTAGACCTAACAAATTGACCAAATATTTTTAAGTGGGACCCAGATGAATGGGGTCCACCATCTTTATTCTAACCGTCCATAAAATCAAATGATGCGGGCCGGGACCTATGAATTGATTGATAAAGATCAAATGATCAAATGATCATAGACCTCTTAAATTGACCAAACCTAACCTATTTAAGTGGGACCCCCAAGATGAATAGGGTCCACCATCTATATTCTAACCATCCATGAAACAATATGATGCGGGATGGACCCATGAATTGCTTGATAAAGGTCAAAGGATCAAATGATCATAGACCTCACAAATTGACCAAACGTAACCTATTTAAGTGGAACCCCCCAGATGAATGGGGTCCACCATCTCTATTCTAACCATCCATAAAACCATTTTATGCGGGAAGGGACCCATGAATTGATTTAAAAAGATCAAAGGATTAAATGATTGTAGACCTAAAAAATTGACCAAATATTTTTAAGTGAGACCCAGATGAATGGGGTCCACCATCTTTATTCTAACCGTCCATAAAATCAAATGATGCGGGCCGGGACCCATTAATTAATTGATAAAGATCAAATGATCATAGACCTCTCAAATTGACCAAACCAAACCTATTTAAGTGGGACCCACAAGATGAATGGGGTCCACCATCTATATTCTAACCGTACATGAAATAATCTGATGCGGGCTGAGACCCATGAATTGCTTGATAATGATCAAAGCATTAAATGATCATAGACCTCACAAATTGACCAAACATAACCTATTTAAGTGGAACCCCCCAGATGAATGGGGTCCACCATCTATATTCTAACCGTCCATAAAACCATATTATGCGGGATGAGACCCATGAATTGATTTAAAAAGATCAAAGGATCGTAGACCTAAAAAATTGACCAAATATTTTTAAGTGGGACCCAGATGAATGGGGTCCACCATCTTTATTCTAACCGTCCATAAAATCAAATGATGCGGGCCGGGACCCATGAATTGATTGATAAAGATCAAATGATCAAATCATAGACCTCTTAAAATTGACCAAACCTAACCTATTTAAGTGGGACCCCCAAGATGAATGGGGTCCACCATCTATATTCTAACCATCCATGAAACAATATGATGCGGGATGGACCCATGAATTGCTTGATAAATGTCAAAGGATCAAATGATCATAGACCTCACAAATTGACCAAACCTAACCTATTTAAGTGGAACCCCCCCCCCCCCCCCCACAAAAAAAAAAATAAAAAAATAAAAAAATGAATGGGGTCCACCATCTCTATTCTAAACGTCCATAAAACCATATTATGTGAGATAGGACCCATGAATTGATTAAGAAAGATCAAATGATCATATACCTAACAGATTGACCAAATATTTAAGTGGGACCCAGATGAATGGGGTCCACCATCTATATTCTATCAGTCCATAAAACCATATGATGCGGGCTGTGACCCATTAATTGATTGATAAAGATCAAATGATCATAGACCTCACAAATTGACCAAACTTAACCTATTTAAGTGGGACCATGATGAATGGGGCCCACCATATCTATTCTAACCGTCCATAAAACCATATGATGCGGGATGGAATCCATAAATTACTTGATAAAGATCAAATGATCAAATGATCATAGACCTCACAAATTGACCAAACCTAACCTATTTAAGTGGGACCATGATGAATGGGGCCCACCATGATGAATGGAGCCCACCATTTCTATTCTAACCGTCCATAAAACCATGTGATGCGGGATGGAACCCATAAATTACTTGATAAAGATCAAAGGATCAAATGATCATAGAACTCACAAATTGACAAAACCTATTAAAGTGGGACCCAGACGAATGTGCTCCACCATCTATATTCTATTCATCCATAAAACCATATGATGTAGGCTGGCAAAGGATCAAATGATCGTAGAACTAACAAATTGATCAAATATGTTTAAGTGAGACCCAGATGAATGGGGTCCACCATCTCTATTCTAACCGTCCATAAAATCATATGATGCGGGCCGGGACCCATGAATTGATTGATAAAGTTCAAATGATCATAGACCTCATAAAATGAACAAACCTAATTTATTTAAGTGGGACCCCAAAGATGAATGGAGTCCACCATCTATAACTTAACCGTTCATAAAACCATATGATGCGGGCTGGGACCCATGAATTACTTGATAAAGGTCAAAGGATCAAATGATCATAGACCTCACAAATTGACCAAACCTAACCTATTTAAGTGGAAACCCCCCCCCCCAAAAAAAAAAAAAATGAATGGGGTCCACCATCTCTATTCTAACCGTCCATAAAATCATATTATGTGGGATGGGACCCATGAATTGATTAAGAAAGATCAAATGATCAAATGATTAAATGATCATAGACCTAACAAATTAACCAAATATTTTTAAGTGGGATCCAGATGAATGGGGTCCACTATCTTTATTCTAACCGTCCATAAAATCAAATGATGCGGGCCGGGACCCATGATTGATTGATATAAATTAAATTTTTTGAATTTAAAGGTTTGGATTTGATCCACAAAATCGTTGAAGATATTACTTGAATGGAAATTCTTTTTGTAGTAAGGTGGATGGATAAATATTAGGAAATGATGGAGATTTATAGGAAGATATTTCTGTATGATTGGAAATGGAAGGGAGGAATGGAAGGGTTGGAAATGGAAGGGAGGAATGGAAGGGTGATACATCCCTTTGCTGCCACATGTCTTGGATCCCTTTGCTGCCACGTGTCCATCTCCAAGACATGCCAGGTGTCCTCCTCCAAGACTTCTCATGAAGTGTATACATCCCTTTAGTAATATAGATACTTGTTACAACATTTAATGCATGGACACAGGATCTTGTCATCATTCGTTGCATGGTCAAACGTAAAATTTAGGAATTCTATAACACCATTTAGATACTCAGGGCTCGATCTTGACTTATGCATCCAACTTTTGTCCATCGTAATATCCGGTTCAAGCCAATTCCTACCGACCAAAAACACATAATCACACAAGGCATGTGATGTGAGTTTAGAGTAGGATTTTACATTCACACTACAAGAGAATATTTTAACAAAATTTGATCACCTACAATAACACTCAACAATTTTTCTTAGCTACAATCCGCTAAAAATCTGATCACTATACCTTAATTCAAATAACAAATAAAAGAAAGTATAGCTGTGCATTTTATATCTGTCCTTACATTTTCCAATTCTTATTCTAATGTTCAGCTGTAACAACAGGAACAATACAGTGTTAAAAAGCCACCATGAAACCAGCCTCATTCATATATGACAGAAAAATTTTTCAACAAATGTGTTTTTACTTATTGATTTGTAAAACATTTTGCACCCTCTGGCCAGGTCATTCAAGAAATGACAAAACGATCAAACATATTTATTGCATCATATGAAGAGTATCATCACCATCGACTGATTAAAACAAAACCCAAAGAAGCAATTGCAGAAAAAGAAAACAACATGGATTGAATCGACCAAAACAGACATCATACCCAAAGAATAAACAACAATGATACAAAGAAATCAGAAGGAATTCGTAGAAAACATGACAGAAATAAACAAATATGAAAAGATCTAGAGGAGATAAGATCAGATTAAAAATAAAAAGATGGATACAGATGATGAATCACACAACTTGTGCCATCAATATGTCTAAAATTCAATACCATTCCCAGCCCATTAGATCGCACATGCACCACACCCCATCTATCTCCACCATTAGTTCCAAACTGCTCCTTCAAATAAATATCAGCACCCATTCATTCATTCAAGTAAAAACAAGTCAGGCATGTCCACATAACACATTCCAGATATATATATTTTTTGAAAAAAAAAGCCACATTCTTAAGTATCACATATATTCAATTCATTCATAAAATAGTACCCAAGTCCACTATAAAAAGACAAACCATATAACAGGCAACAGCTGCGGGCTACATGTTCCTTACTTTTGCAGCCACTTCAACTGCTACTCTTCTTTTACTTTACCACACACACAACCCCACACCCTAAACATAACTAGGCCCAAATGAGTGTCTTGGAATTTTTCATGACTAATGCCCAAGTGGGGGTTGTGATGTGATACCAACCAAACACCAGAGTATACTTTTAAAATATACAGAGCTTGAATCAGTTTTGAGCCAAAATCCTCAAACTGGACACACAAGGATCCTATACCAGATCTGGATCCGATTTCAAAGTTTAAATAAAAAAGGCACCACCATACCTGATTCATCTATCAATCAAAGTATTTGGAGGATGAAAATAGGTCCAAAAGAACAAAACCCCAAATTGAGAATACTTAGTATGGGTCCAGTATTTAAAACTATTTTTAATTTAGGCCTAGGTCTAGGTCCAGCTGGTCCATGAATATTTCATACTCAAGGACCCAAAACCTTATTGTGTTTATTTGGTTTCACTCAAATTTTATTTCCTGCACATGAGGGTGGCAGCATGTCAGGTTTTACAAACGTCACGGTAAAACTCATACCCACCCAAAAATAACTAGACCTTCTTCTTCTTCCTTTTTTGATGAAATAACTAGACCCTATTGAAAAATAATTTTTGTTTGAGTTCATGAGGGTGGCATAAGTAGACCCTATTGAAAAATAATCTTGGTTTTAGTTCATGAGGTGGGAGTTGCTGTACAGGAATTGGTCCGCTCCAAGTCCAGCATTTAAAAGAAAAGGTCCAAAGCATATATCCATTTAGCTTACCATTACAGGATACAGTTTTGACTAGTGGAAGCTTTGCTATTGCATGATGTTCTTTTGCCTCTAGTTTTTTAACCTGAAAACTTTCACTGGTTAATAATTGAGAACTTTCATGGCTAGATAAAAGAGAAGGGGTTAATTCTGAACTGAAGGGGATTGTTTTAAATAAGAACTCTTTGAGTACTCTGAACCTTTACTTCTAACTGATGAAAGATTACATTTACTATTTGTTTTTTCACCTAAAACATCTCAAATGACTTTTTGGAATTTCATGAATTCCATACCCTTTTCTTTTTTTGTGAAATTTATAGATGCTCAAGTAATGAGCCCTCAATGTCGCTCTTAAATACAAAGTCATGCCTTAGGCCTTGTTTCAAATGGATCAAGTTTTAAATAGGTTGATTTGAGAAATAAATGGCCATCTAATTACTGAATCCTTCAACAAATAGGTTGATTTGATCAAAATAGGCATCCATAAATTCCATCTAATTTCTTTTTTGTGAAATAGACATTAACCATCTAATTTTGATCAAGTTTTAAATAGGTTGATTTGAAATAGATTGATTTGGAATTTATGGATGCCTTAGACATTAACCATTAAAGATGGCGTGCAAAACACAAATCAAGTTGACAACATTGTATAGAGCCATGTAACACCAAGCCACGATTTAGAAAAAAACACAAAGATCAAACAAAGCATTTATGGGATCTATGCCATACATGCATGTAATATATTGTTGCAGCCATCTCTCCCACTTGCAAACCATCCATAATCCAAGCCCACACACAACCCATAGAACGCAGGCTCTCGGCCAGCCACTTCACCTTCATCTCTAGCTTGTCTCTATCTTCTCTCCTCCTCTAGCAGAAGTATTGATTTCATGCATTCAATGTTGTTGGAGTGAAAATTAAGGTTTGAGCGGAAAAGATTTCTCTACTGGCCCAGGGTATAGATGGGGAAAGGTTTCTTCAACCTTGATGATGAAAAGCTTGTGCCCATTGCCTATCCTCGTGCCTAACTCAGACCCAAAATGGCGCACACAGAATCGCATAACGCAATCATTGAATATGAAAAACCGGGAGAAGAACACAACCCTACCATTCAAATCAAAATATATGATAAAATACACCCCAACCATTGAATATGACTGGTGCTCGCTCGAATTTTGGTATATCAAAATCTTCTTTCATTTCCATTCTTCATTTGGGCTATAGAGAGGTAAAAAGAAAGGAAAGAGGAAATAACCATCATAACAAAATCAAAAGACACATTATAATGATGCAGCCACATTCGAGAGCCGCACGCTCTCAAAGAAAATCAGTAGCACAATTGAATCAGAACCTCCCCCTGAAAGTCCAAGGGATCCTACCCTAGAGGGGGGGTGAATAGGGTGATCTACACTTAATGACTAATTATGGCCAATTTTAATTCCTTTAAAATAAACTAGTCACATGTGATGATTAACATACAAAATGTGGAAGCTTAAACAAAACAATCACCACAAATCAATCACCACTACACAAGGATTTATAGTGGTTCGGCCTCAATGCCTACATCCACTACCGGCTTGTGTATCCAACACCCCACCGGATTTCCACTATTATGCTTTTCAAAGGCTAAGTAATAACCTCTACAATATGCTTTCCAAGGATAAGCAATAACCTTACAATGATGTTTTTCTAGGCTAAACAACAACCCTTACACTATGCTTTTATATGGCTAAGCAATAACCTTATAATCAAATAAATTCTCTAAAGAAAGTGTTTTCACAAAACACTCTAAGAGATTACAATTTAAGCTTAAACAAATTGCCTCTTAAATAGGCGAATATGAAATTGTAAATCAACTCACACAAACACACTAAGAATTACAAAGATGAATGCTTATGAGGTGTGTGTGTGTAGAACTTCAATCAAGATAAAATTAAGTCCAATGAGTTTTATGCTTAAAGCATTTCAAAGTTTAAAGCACATAAAAGATATGATTGAAGTCAAATGTAAATCACTTGAACAAATACAAACTTGTGAATGATATGAAATCTAAAGATCACAAGTTGTATGAAAATGATTAAGACTAATCAAGTGATGCATGTGCAATGTTGTTTTCAAAAACTAATTTAACTAAGGTTTAAATAGATTGAAAACAACAAAGAGAGTTTCAAACAAGTTAATGTATCATGCTATAAAGAAATCAAAGATTTTGGCTAAGCATGATTGACAAAGTTTAAAACAAAACTTGGTTTGAAATCAAGGGTGAAGAATCCAATAACTAAAATCAAAGATTAAGAGAAGAATGGATTCAACACATCATAGTTAATATGCTTAAAAACATTTACCAATAGTTTAGACAAAGTATAAAACATATGATTAACAAAAGGCAAAGCTTACTTGGTGGTTTAACTTCATTAATCCAAGCTTTAGCTTTTCCTTAATGACCATTAGCCTTCCTTAGCTTGACCCCCTTTCTTTTGCTTCAAAATGCCTCAAGAGGGGCTTCAAAGATAATCACTAATGGCTAAGGAATGAGTTTCTTTTTATAGAAAAAGTGGTCCAACGGCTCCTTGTCGGTCGACCCACAGTTTGTTGTCGGTCAACCGACACCTCAACGGTCAGATTCCAACGGTCAGAAATTTTCCATTGTGCAGGTGTGGGTCAGCCGACAGGAACCGACAAGCTGACCGACAGTACAAATTTGTTCAGAAAATAGCTCTCTGGAATTCTAACCGAGAGGCTTTCGGTCAGCCTCTGAACCATGGTCGGTTAGCCGACACCTGACCGACATGCTAACCGACAGTGTGGCTAAAATCCAAACTTTTGCACATTTCAAAGTATTTTCATGTAGGGATTTTTGGGCCATTTAACCAAGCATGGAAACATGATTTAAACCAATCCAAGTGCTTTAAAATCATGAGACATAAAAAGCCATAAAAGATTTGAAACTTTAAAACATTGGCTAGCTTGATTTGTAAAAATTCTTTTCAAAAACAAATGCATCCAAGATTTAAATCCAAAACATGCATGAAACATTATTTGTACAAGTCTTAAAAACAATGCATGTGTAAATCAAGATTTCAAGATTTTCTAAATCAATGCATGTGTGAAAATTCAAATGAATGAATAAGATGAATGATGCATCCATCAAATTGCAATACACAAAATCCTAACAATCTCCCCTTTTGCAATTTGATGGCAAACCTTTCTCAAAACTAATACTTCACACATTGTCTTCACAAGACTTGAAATCTTCTTTTGATGCTTCCGTCACTTAGCTTGGGCTTTAGCTCTTTCTTCATTCTCCTTGTTGCTTGTAGCTTGATCATTCTTCAAGCTTTCTTTCCTTTTTTCTTTTAGCCAAGCAACTTTTTTAGCTCCAAAGCTGTCTTCTATCTTCTCTCCCTATGACCATGCATTTTCTCCAATGCATTCTCTCCCTTTTGGGTAGCTTGAGTACTCTTTCTCCCCCTTTGCCATTAAACTTGAGAACTTTCTCCCCCTTAATATGATTCTCCCCCTTTGCCATTAAATTGTAAAGGTATCAATTGAAGAGAGGTACCTACGCACATGAAACAAGGAAAATACCTTTAGTAGCACCTGTTAACAAAAGTAATCGAAAATGAAATATATAACAGGGCATCATGCATGGGTAGATAGGCTATAAGGGTACAGAGCCAATATAAGAGTGAATTTGGTCAACTCTAATGCTTCCTTAGAAGGTTTACTCCCCCTCAATCCTCTTTTGTCAAACTTTTGACAAGGATTTAACTAATAGGTGCAAGAAAAAGATGGTTTAACCAATTGAGGGTTAACTTCAAGAGAAGAATTAGATACCAATTGATAATGATAATTGACTATTAAAGTACAAATTGATCAAATTACCAATATAAAGATGCCAATTGATGGATAGCTATTGGATAATTAGAGAGCAAGGTCAAAAGGATATACTAAACATAGCATAAATCATTATAACTATGAAAATCATTATGCTATGAAAGTTTTGAATTCATTTCATACAATCATTGGATATAACTATCATGCACAGGATGAATGAAATGAAGTTCAATCATGAAGCCTAACCTCACCATTAACCAACCAAGATTATGAAAACATAAACATGGTGGTCATGTGATTTACCTATAAGAGCATGAGAGGTGGCAAACATGGAGATTATGATGCTAATGGAATGTGACATGGAACAAAAGACATATAACTATCAAGTTCAATCCAATGTTCACAAGGTCTATCACAAACTCAAGATATGATACCAATTGGATATAGATACTAATTGAAAATGATACCAATTGATTACCAATTGAATATGAAACACGATTAAGAGCAAGTATGTGACAAACACAAAATTCCAACAAGCATCATAAAATGATTATTCATCACTTTTAATGATATGACTAATGAGCATAGTGATGAACAAGAGAAATTGCATAAAAGGATATAACTTTGTAAAGCATGCAATTTTCAAAGTGTCAAGATCATAAGAATTCAACATCTAAGAAATCCATCAAACAATAGATATAACTAAGAAATACAAGGAATGGATTTCAAGAAGGTTCATATAATCAAGCACACTACTATGAAGTTGAAACATGTATAATGAGTGATACCAATAAGAAAATTATACATGAATCAACATCATAACCATCCAAGTCAAATAAAAACTAGAAAGCAAGAGGATGGATTTTTGGGTTCTATTATGGTAACTACAAAAATAATTAAAGAGCACAACCATACATGGAACAAATAAACATTTGCATAAAAAATGTAACTAAATGAGCAAAGATGCAAATAGCTTAAAACAACATTCATTTCCATTTAATGGCATAATCAAATACAAAAGGAAATGACAACATGGAACATGCTTTGAAGAATATAACTAATGATGTTTTAAAGCAATTCCATTCAAACAATCTTCAAATCATAAACAAAATCCAATAATGGACAAAATGAGTATGAAAATGAAGATAAAACATTTTTTCAATTTGTATTCCAAAGAATATAACTACAAGGGCTCATATAAATTGAACACATATTTTCCATGCCAAAGGATATAATGAGTAAGATCATGGAAAATTTAAATTGATTCAAATCATTTGTTTTTAAAGAAAAAAAATCTTACTATAACATTCAAACAAATGATTTTGCGAAATCAATTGATTATGTAGGATCTAGCTATGAAAGCTTTTGAAACCATAATCAATTGAACATGTAGAAATGCATGCAAGATATATAACTAAATGAAAGCAATATGCAAATCTATCAAGATGAAATTATAATCAAAAGATTTTGAAAACCATGATATGTAAATAGTATGGTGCATGAAAACAAAATCAATTGATCATAAACAAGCATTGCATTTTATGAAATGTAACTATGAAATAACAAAATGCAAATGCAACATGACCAACAAAAGGATTTACCTATAAAGGATAGGTTGGTCAATGAGGTCCAAGGCCTTAAGGTTTGTCTAAGTATATAACTTTGGGAATCCACCTAAGGTCTTGAGAGGTTTGGTCTTTGAGGTCTAGGTTTGAAGTCCCACCAACTTTAGGAGATTTGACTTGATAAATCTTAGATTTGGACCTATCACCATGAGATTTGAATAATTTAAACTTAGGTTGGTGATTAGTCTCTTGGGGTTGGTGAGATTGTTTTTTTAGGGGATTGGTTCACTTTTCTTTTCTTCTTATTTCCTCCCTTTATTTGACTTTTGAATTTTAGATTTAACTTAGCAACTTTATTCAAAAGTTCTTTTATTTGTTGAGTTATGGGAGGAAGATTGAGAAGCTTTTTGTTAATAGATTCTTTTAGAGTTGGTTTAACTTGTCTAACCTTTTTAGAATCTATTTTAGGAGACTCCTTTTTAATAGGTTTTACTTGTTTATTCTTCTTGGAGTCTTCCTTGGTTTTTAGTGTCTTAACCATCATAGAATTTGATTTTACTTCCTTTGGTTCAAAAATGATTTTAGACACATGGCTTCTTCTTGATTTGCACTCAAACCTAAAATGTCCTTCAATGCCACAATAATTACATTTAGTTTTGGGCAAGGAAGTGTGAGTGCTAGAGAATGAGGACTCACCTTTAACAAATTTGTTGGTGAACTTAGGGTCATGAGAAATATTCTTATCAAATCCAAGACCCGTCCTATTGTTGGAAATAGGGTGGGCCTCTAGGATAGGTTTCAAAAACTTTTGACCCACTTGACGCAGGGATCAACTATCCAGAAGGCTATAAAACCCAATCCAAGATCCATGTCCTCAATCTCAATCATCATGATCAGTAAATACAATCTATTTACAAGATAGAAACAACAACTAACAAGCATCCATAATAATCTACAACATACAAGGAAGTGGATTATACCTTTGGAGCTCGGTTGTGCTCTAATGGAGAAGTTGCGTCTTTCTTTGATGATGAAATGCTTTCACTAATCAAATAGGGATCTCCAAGACCTCTTGATCTTCCACGCTATGACCCGTATTAGATTCTCCTTTTCTCAAGAAGATGGTGGGATCTCCAAGAGAAAACTACTAGGAACTCTAGGGAGGAACTAGAAAGAAAACTAGAAGAGGGAAGGAGAGAAATAACTTGTGCAACACTTGCACTAGGGGACTTGGGCGTGAATCCCAAGGTGGATTTTTGCATTGGACGTCCAAGGCCCTCTTCTCCTCTTATTTATAGCTTTTGCAAGCCCAACTTACTAATTTCCATTAGAAGTGTTACTTCCAAAAATTAGTAACTATCTCTTCTTAATTAAAATAGAAGTCTTACTTCCATTAATTAATTAGTAACTTACCATATCAAAATTAGAGGTCTCACTTCAAATATGATTAGTAACTTTCCAATTCCTTTCTAATTAAAATAGAAGTCTCACTTCTACTAAAATTAGTAAGCCTACTATTACCACTATTAGAAGTCTCACTTCAAATAGAAATAGTAACTTTCCTTTTTATAGTTCAACTAGAATTAGATACTTTCTAATAATTGGGCTAGCGTGGGGACCACTAGGGATTCCTTAGAAAGCTGGCTCCAACTGGGACTCGCGACCCCACATCTCATGTGTAATCCGGGCCCACAGTTAATTGTAAATAACTCCACTATATAAATGCAATTGAACTCCAGTCTTAGGAATATTACATAGAAGACCCTAAACTTCCACATTACCACAAGTAAACCCCTCTATCAATATCCATGGATCAATTGGACCTGTCTTCCAAACTTGATCCATATCTTATTATCCTTGAGCCCCAATTAATTATAATGATCAATAGGTACCTTTCCAATTAACTCTTAATCGGAATGGGTGCGCACTTACCAATGATAAATCCATTAATTGGCACAAGGGGATATTAGAGATAGATTCCATCTTGACCATTGAATGTTCCCACAGCTCTACTACCACGTGCCCAAATCACCGAGGTGTTGACCTACAGTTGGCCTCACTCATTGGTGACTCAAAGCAAATGAATAGATAGAAACTTGAGTTCATTAATGTCTCAGGATTGAGAGCCTATTGCTAGGGAATTATGAGAGCAGACCTTAAAATAAAGACAGTGTTTATAAGGTGCTTCTCATGGTCCTTCAATACATCAAATGTACCAGCACTATGATCCAGAATCTTCCATTCTGATGATTGAGACAAATCACACTATCTCATAGTGATCAAAGTACTGCAACCTTATCAGTATGAGATGTCCAGTCTCATCACTGGTTGTGATTATATATTTTAAGTATAAGATTTTCATACATGTCTCCCGTATGTGGATCTCATCCATACACATGTATTACATCTAATATACTTGTGGACCCCGGTTCATCTCATGAACCATCATGTCATTCGTATTGGTTATGTGCAAGTATATAATAAATCACCATTCATCTCATGAAAAGTAAACATGAATATATGAATAAATAAAGAATTTAATCAATTTATTATATCATCTACTGGATTGAGTCCATAAAACTAACACCTATCTCCTTGAGATTTACCCAATTTAAATAATTTTTCAAGTTTTTCTTCACTATGGGTAAATTTGCACTCATACTTTTGTTTGTAGGTTTCAAGTTGAGTGACTTGGTTTTTAACGGTTGAATTTTCATTTTTAACTTTTGTTAATTCATTTTCAATTCCCTTAAAGTTGTTTAGCTCTTCATGGGCAAGTTTTACTTCAAATCTAACTTCATTGATAACATTAGATCCAAGTTCTAGAGTTTTTATCTTAATTTGTGCATTAAATAAATTTTCCATAGAAATGGTTAACTTGGATTCTAAATTGTTAATGTTTTCATCTTGCCTTTTTAATTGATCTCTTAGTTTAGAATTTTCCTTATTAAGATTATCACAATCTAACTTTGATTCTCTTATGTCATCTTTAATATTAGATAGATTATGTAAAGAGATCATGAACTTAGATTCTACACAATTTATTAATTCATCTTTTTCTCTAAGTTCATTTTTAGAAGAGACTAATTCTTGGTTTAGCCTTTTAGATTCTTCTTTTAATTTTTTATTCTTCTTAGAAAGCTCTAAGGACCATGTGTACAATTCCTCATAAGCTTCATTTTCATCATATTCTTCTTCTTTTAAATTAAATATAGATTCATTATTTTTTATGTTAGAATCTCCAATAGATGGAAGAAGAAGGGGTCTAGAGGAATCTACACAAGAGTCTACAAGGTCAAGCATAGTGGAATTCATTCTAATGATTTTCATAGAAAAGCAACACCAGGGTTTTGATCTAGATAGAGAGGATCAACTCCGGGTGTTTAAGCCCTAAATGGAGTAACCTTGCTCTGATACCAATTGAAAGTCCAAGGGATCCTACCCAAGAGGGGGGGTGAATAGGGTGATCTACACTTAATGACTAATTATGGCCAATTTTAATTTCTTTAAAATAAACTAGTCACATGTGATGATTAACATATAAAATGTGGAAGCTTAAACAAAACAATCACCACAAATCAATCACCACTACACAAGGATTTATAGTGGTTCGGCCTCAATGCCTGCATCCACTATCGGCTTGTGTATCCAACACCCCACCGGATTTCCACTATTATGCTTTTCAAAAGGCTAAGCAATAACCTCTACAATATGCTTTCCAAGGATAAGCAATAACCTTACAATGATGTTTTTCTAGGCTAAACAACAACCCTTACACTATGCTTTTATATGGCTAAGCAATAACCTTATAATCAAATAAATTCTCTAAAGAAAGTGTTTTCACAAAACACTCTAAGAGATTACAATTTAAGCTTAAACAAATTGCCTCTTAAATAGGCGAATATGAAATTGTAAATCAACTCACACAAACACACTAAGAATTACAAAGATGAATGCTTATGAGGTGTGTGTGTGTAGAACTTCAATCAAGATAAAATTAAGTCCAATGAGTTTTATGCTTAAAGCATTTCAAAGTTTAAAGCACATAAAAGATATGATTGAAGTCAAATGTAAATCACTTGAACAAATACAAACTTGTGAATGATATGAAAATCTAAAGATCACAAGTTGTATGAAAATGATTAAGACTAATCAAGTGATGCATGTGCAATGTTGTTTTCAAAAACTAATTTAACTAAGGTTTAAATAGATTGAAAACAACAAAGAGAGTTTCAAACAAGTTAATGTATCATGCTATAAAGAAATCAAAGATTTTGGCTAAGCATGATTGACAAAGTTTAAAACAAAACTTGGTTTGAAATCAAGGGTGAAGAATCCAATAACTAAAATCAAAGATTAAGAGAAGAATGGATTCAACACATCATAGTTAATATGCTTAAAAACATTTACCAATAGTTTAGACAAAGTATAAAACATATGATTAACAAAAGGCAAAGCTTACTTGGTGGTTTAACTTCATTAATCCAAGCTTTAGCTTTTCCTTAATGACCATTAGCCTTCCTTAGCTTGACCCCCTTTCTTTTGCTTCAAAATGCCTCAAGAGGGGCTTCAAAGATCATCACTAATGGCTAAGGAATGAGTTTCTTTTTATAGAAAAAGTGGTCCAACGGCTCCTTGTCGGTCGACCCACAGTTTGTTGTCGGTCAACCGACACCTCAACGGTCAGATTCCAACGGTCAGAAATTTTCCATTGTGCAGGTGTGGGTCAGCCGACAGGAACCGACAAGCTGACCGACAGTACAAATTTGTTCAGAAAATAGCTCTCTGGAATTCTAACCGAGAGGCTTTCGGTCAGCCTCTGAACCATGGTCGGTTAGCCGACACCTGACCGACATGCTAACCGACAGTGTGGCTAAAATCCAAACTTTTGCACATTTCAAAGTATTTTCATGTAGGGATTTTTGGGCCATTTAACCAAGCATGGAAACATGATTTAAACCAATCCAAGTGCTTTAAAATCATGAGACATAAAAAGCCATAAAAGATTTGAAACTTTAAAACATTGGCTAGCTTGATTTGTAAAAATTCTTTTCAAAAACAAATGCATCCAAGATTTAAATCCAAAACATGCATGAAACATTATTTGTACAAGTCTTAAAAACAATGCATGTGTAAATCAAGATTTCAAGATTTTCTAAATCAATGCATGTGTGAAAATTCAAATGAATGAATAAGATGAATGATGCTTCCATCAAATTGCAATACACAAAATCCTAACACCCCTTGTTTCTATTAAATCCCAGACCATCTCCCATCTGTACCACCCATCTCACCATCCCCTGCAGTTTGTGCAACGCACTCACATACCCTTCATCATCCCTACCACACTCAGCACCCATGGCAGCTTCAGTGAAACTTTGGATCAATTGGCTAATAGTTTTCAATGAAGCTGAAATCCAATGTATGAGTAATTGCAACTTCCCATGAATCTTCTAGGGCTTGTTGGCTTATTTTAGTGTGCCACTTTTTACTATTTTGGATGCTCATGACTTTTGATCCAACCAGGGATTCCTTCAATATGGAGTATGGACAATGCATAAGTAATATCTCAACCTGTTAAAAAAAGAACCCTGCTACAGGGCCCAAAAATCGGAAGTTGGACTTCAGTAATCATGTTTGGATGGTTCACAATGAAGATAAGCTGGCAATTTTCTTATGGATAGGAAGTACACTGGAGCTTCCCTAACATGTATGGTAATGGTTGGTTGCTTATGAAGGGTTTTGATTTTTCATTCTTTTGCGTTGATCAGGTATGCAACACATGCTACACATGGAAATGAAGTACAATAATACACACATAAGAGATAATGCATTATTTCAGTCACTCTCCCTCCATCATTGTACCCCTTATCATCATCACTTTCTGCATTTTCAGTTTTACCTGTCCATCAGCTCCTAGACAGTGATGAAACTCTGCCTAATCTAAGAAAGTAAACCTCTCATTACTGTTATCTTTTCACTCATAAACCTTCACCTATTCATTCTTTTATTTTGGTGTCAGGCATACAACAAGACATGCCAGACATGAAAATCATGTCCAATAATGTGCACCATTCATGGCCCAGAATCAGGGGCATCAAGAATCCAACATATTGAGTGTAGCATCAATCTCAATCACACTTCAGAAACACTGTACTAAAAAACTTCAAGGAGAGAAAATCTTCAGATCATCAATAACTAGAGGAGAGAAAAATAGGATGATGTGAGATTATACAAATCGAATTAGTCAGTAGACTAGAAGGGGCCAAATGGGATTGGTGTTAGGGTCACTTGTTTGTAAATCTGGACTCTACCCAAGGGTGTGCCATGCCCTTGTAGGCTAGCTAGTAATTAGTGCCCAACAATGGTCCGAAAGAGCCTGCATGGGCCAGAATCTTTTCCATTTCCTTGCTCTGTATAGCTGGCGTCAGTGAATGAGTCGGGTTGGTCCTATCCCATTATGCTTAACCTGGTTTGGGGCTGGATATGAACCAAGGGACTGTTTAAAGGATAGGGGATTATGCTCCTCAAAGTTTTAGAGTGTTAAGATGATATAATTTCAAAGTTTCAAAGTGTTAAGATGATATGAAAACCCCCAATGAAGAAGCATACAACAATGAAACCACGACAGAACCGTGCATAAAAAAGGGGGAAAAACCTGAGTTTTCTCCTCTTACTTGTTCCCTTCCTCTCCGGTCAAGGCACGACGACAGCGGCGGCGACCCTCCTTCTCCGGCGAATGGATAGGAATTTCAGTCGGATCGGCTGTAAAGGACGGCGTGAGAGAGGGATGAGATTGAGAGAGTGGGAGTGATGGTGAGAGAAGAGGTGGGTATGCTGAGAGGGGTTGGTGGAGGTCGAGAGAGGTGAAGGGTTGCAGGGGGGATGGGCGTGCGCAGGGGAGAGACAAGAGATGGGGATGGCTTGCCAGGGGAGAGATGAGGGAGAAAATGAGAGAGACAGTGAGAGAAGAAGAGTTGCAGGGGAGCGAGTGAGAGACTTATAGATGGAGTGTTCGTTACGGTGATAGGGGGTCGATTCCGAATGATTACAGTGGTGGTGGATGGGCTAGCTAGAACAGGGGTGGTGGATGGGCTAGAATAGGGTTGTGAGAAGAGGAAAATGGCGTGAGTTCTGATTTCGCCGGGCGATGATGATGATGGGTTTGGGATGATGGTCAGTGGGGATGGATGGCCAGAAAGATGGGATGCATCGGCAATCTCAACCGGTGATAGAGTGAGAGAGTGAGAGAGATGGAGGGGTGCATGTGCAGGGGAGAGACGTTGAGAGAGAGGTGCGCAGGGGAGACATGAGCGAGAGAGGGTTCCAGTGGGGAGAGATGAGCGAGAGAGGGTTCCAGTGGGGAGAGATGAGCGAGAGGGAGAAATGAGCGAGAGAGAGGGATAAATTAGATACCGTCGGGTGCCACTTATGGCCGCCGCTAAAAATAATTTGTAGCGACATCCAACACTTGACTATCCGTAAAAACAAAAATTTTTGCCGTGAATTATTGGTGCCATTAGATCAATGTTTTTAGCGACGGACGACGCGAAGGCCGCCGGTAAAAGTAGCTTAAAAATTGTGTGTCAGATTGGCCGCCGCTATAAGTATCTTATAACGACTAATTTTATTGGTCGCCGCTATAAGTTCGCCGCTAAAAATGTATTTTCTTGTAGTGCTTTCCGTGCGCCCATTCTTGTGTTGCGATTCAAACGAGTGGAAAGGACCTGAATCTTTTTGTGGATCACTATTTTCACACTCTTTCATATAGGGCTTCATACGACGAGCAGGTATTTCCAATTCCAACTTTGGGGATGCCGGAGCCAACAGTTGCTGAAGCTGTTATTCTCCCACCCGTGGTTAAACGCCAAGCTGGCAGGCCAAAATAGAGAGGATATTGCAAGAGGAGAGATCACACGACAAATAAAATGTGGGTGATGTGGTCGGATTGGCTGTCACAATAAGAAGTCGTGCAAGGAGCTATTCTTTGACAATTCATTGAATTGGACGTTGACTTTAGTTTCTGTCTAATATTGTCCATTCTTAGCATGTATATAGAATACAATACGAATTCTGATTAGTGAATAAAAAGTCAAATTGACAGTCATTTTAATACAGTTTAATGTGTTATTAATTTTATAAGTAATTACTTAAAAATGTATTTATATCACATAAAATGTGCTCAAAATTTGTAATGAAATTACATTAGAATTGAGATTAACTTGAATCAACAGCTAGACAAAGCAATCACAGGACTCAGTTAAATATGTAGCAGAACTCAGATAATTTGCTTCAGAACTCAGATAATTTAATTTATAACTCAGATAAAGTTATGTAAAATCAGATAATATCCTGTAGAACTCAAATAAATGTAACAAAATTTAGCTAAAATTATACTAGGACGCAGATAAAATCATTGCATAGCGCTCATGTACAAATACATTCACAAGAAGTTTTCATATGCATTCATTCACAATTGCATTCATCCATTCATTCGTAAATGTGACAATTGCATTGACAAAAATGTCTCCTCAACATTCATGTGAACCAAAAAAATACATTCACAAGTTTGTTGCACTGACACTTTTCATATATAGAGATTTACATGAATATGTTTCATCTTCACTATGATATCACACTTTTTCAAAACAACTTGTTTATGTCATGGTTATAGTTTGGCCATCACTGTTCAAAATCATCATCAGCACCTTGTTGCATGGCATGAAAGTTTTCAATGGTCCAGCTGCGATGCGTGTCATTTATGAACTTGCTCACTATCTTTGCCCTCAAACCATCAACGACACTCTATGGCAGCTTTGAAGCAAGTACTTGTTTATGAGTAAGTTGCCTCATAATATAGCAAATGATGACCCCGCAATCAACACTGCAAAAGAACATGTTGTTGTTAGTCGATTGTAAATAAGGCACCCTTAAATCAATTGAATAAGTGTATTGGCCCAATGATACTTACGATCCCATTTTCTGTTGTGGGGCATCTTCCACGCTTACCAATGGAGCTCCATATGGTTGTGTATCTTCAACATTTATATAATTGTAGTTCTTCACATATTGCTTCTGCAGAATCAAACAAAACCCGCATTTTTAGTGGGAGTGCGTTTACTCTTACGGGGACCATCATGTAAATAATGATTCGGTCAATGAGACATACTAGAATTCGTGCATCCTCAAAGTAATGATCGACTGTTTTAGCTGATCTTGGTCGTAAGAAGTTGTAATGTAGCCAATCTCCTTCTTTCAGATCCAGCACCAACAATGTCCAATGGAAGGGCTCAGCGTCCTTCCTTTTTTCATTTGAATTCATCGGAAAGTGCACAATCTGTGGTTTACAGTTCTGCTCGGGGATATCTGATGGTGCAGAATCTTTTCTCTCATTTCCGAAGTCGGGACAGTAACAAATTTATGCATTAAGACGAGTTTAGTAACTGTTTTATGATATATTAAAACAAAGTAAATTGTGACACGGTTAACAAATTTATTATCTGTTACCCGGCATAAACTCGTTACGAAGCATGATTTTTCTTGAGGCAAGCAGGCCTTCCCGATGAACTGTCATGAGTTGCTCTTGGATTTCTTCCTGGTCTCTATATAGCAACTCAGCGTAGTAGTCAATAACTAGTTTAATTCCGAACAGATAATGTTAGGCATCTAATGCGAACATGACCATTTTGTGTGTATGTCTAAAAATGAAGCAATAGTCTGTCAATGTTTTTGTGTCGGGATGCTTACGGTGCTGGACAATTCTGCTTTGCTGAGAACTGCAATTATGTCATCGTAAGATACAACATGTATCCTCTCACCTCCTAAAACCAATGCCCTGCAGATGCAATTGTACAAAGTGCTCAATTAGTTGACATTTTAATTAATGTTTTTTACAACAGCAGCTGTGTTGCTTAGTTGCATAAGACTGTTACTTACGCATTAACTTCCGCTTCGTAAATCTGCTTGAGCTTTTCAATGTCGGACGCATTCATCTGCTTAGTGACTATATTTTTGGGGAGGTTGAATGGGGCAGCTATTGGGTTCATTTTCCTCATCACCATTCTTTTTTTAATTTGTTTTACCATGGAGGACTGTTTCACCTCTTTATCCGGCTTCGATGGTGCCTTAGAGGACATGATCCGATCAATAATTTAGATAAACAAATATAGATTAAATAAATTGGAATGTATACAAGGTGAGATAAATTCAATCCAACATCAGATAATTTTGATGGAAAGGAAAGTCAGTTAAAATCACACAAAAGTCAGATAAATTT
Organism: Litsea cubeba; assembly: GCA_012931725.1. NCBI lineage: Eukaryota > Viridiplantae > Streptophyta > Magnoliopsida > Laurales > Lauraceae > Litsea > Litsea cubeba. The sequence continues at coordinate 50,814,242 of CM022955.1, forward strand.
GATGAGAACTGTTATAAGTTCACCTAGAAGTCAGATAAGTTTGATAGAGAATCAAATAAATGCAAGAAAAACTCATATATTTTGCATACAAAAGCTTAGGTAAAATATCATTTCAATTCAAAGAAAAATTATCTAAACAAACATGGACGTGTAACTCAATTACCTCATCAACATTTCCTTTAACTTTTTGATCAGCCTACCATTCTCCACCCTTCTTGTTGTGAATTATTTTTTTTAAGGCCGGAAGATATCATCTAATGTCTTTCTAGCCCATTCCAATCCCTTTTCTATATAATCAATTGTCATTTCCTTCAAGAGCTGCTGCACTTTCAAGTTGTTTGATTCCAGATTTATCAATGTTTTCTTAGGCCCTTCACCTCACTTTCTGCCATTGCAACTCTTGAGGACTGTACATCTGACACACTCATAGTATGTTTCAGTTGCTCTTTGAGGGAGTTGACCAGTCAAGAAGACTCCTCTGCAGTCTGATCGATATTCACATTACGTGTTTCAAGGGAAGTCTTCTCCTTTGTCAACTTCGACCAACAATAGAGCATTGTCTCTTTCTCTTAGCAAGTTGGCGATCCTTTTTTCAGTTTCAGGCCTTTCCTTTTTGAGGCTGTTGTTTTCTGCCGATGTCCTTTCAAGTTCAATAGCCATCCTTTGAATCCGTGCTTGTAATTTTGTCTTCTCCTTGGTCAGTTGGTTGGCTAATGAAGTTGCCCTGTCACGCTCTTCAGTGAGATTCTTGAGCTCGTTGTTTTCAGTGGACTATGACAGGTGTCTAGGATAAGGCACGGTATCACTAGCTGTTGGTTCCGATCCAGATTGTGTTTCAGATGTCACCTCGCATACTGCGTCGCTGGTGTTGCCAATTATGTCAGCTAAAATGTTTGCAACCACCAGATCTGTCTGTAGGGCCATCTGTTCATAATTGTCATCTCCACACCAAAGGAGATAAACTGGGTCGCCACACCAGTGAAATTTGTTTCTTCACTGTTATTATCTTCTCTCTGCTCTTCCAACTCGAATATGACCAATGTCTCTATCATTATGTTTGTATCCGATTGGGTGGCTTCATTCATTTTATTCTCTGCTTCCTCCTCTCCTTCTTCCATTTCTTGTTGTTCTTCTTCATCTCCTTCCTTTTGCTCCTCTCCTTATCCTTATTGTCTCCTTCCTCTTCTGCTACGTCTCCAATATCTCCTTCCTGTTCATCTGTTTCTTATTCCACTGTCTCTTCTCCTTCATTGTTTTTCATTTTCTTTTACTTCTTCTTCTCATTCGATCTCCATTAAGCCCCCCTCATCACGACTACCACTGTCCAACAAAGACAGGAATCGTTGTTCTTCAAGCAATGTGCTATCTAATTTGTCACTGAGGACCTGTAGTTGGTAACAGTGTTAGGCTAAACATATTAGATTAAAAACTTAGATAAAATTAGATAGTGAGAACTAAGATAACAAATTACTATTATTATATAGATTACCTCATTAGCTAGTAGTGTATGAAGGGGCCTTTTCCTAAGTGCCATACTCACTGCCCTGAGATTCCACTTTAGTATAATTGGAAAATGCACCGACTCATTTGGGCTGCGTGTGCTCACACAGCCAATACTGTTATAAAATCAGAAAAGTCATATGTAAATCATTCATTCTTTATAACTTCAAGTTCACATGTTTTTTAGTAAGTAGTTGTCTATCGTACCCTAATGCAATAAGGTAGCAATGACTCTATCAGAACCACGGCTCCAACTGTGTACCGACTCCATCAAAAATTTTGATATCTCTTTTGCCCAGGCATAATGCTTCATATCCATGTAGTTTTCAACGTAGCCCATGTATGCCCACCCTATTGTGTTGCCGTGGATTGCAAAAAAGAATACAACAAGGATATACAGGCATAGTAGCCCGACAACATTAACAACGTCAGTTTCTATTGCTCCATTCAATGCTAGATGGAGCTGATGGTTTATCTGTGAACCTGACACCCTTTGACTGCCCTGGAATCTCCTAGATATGAATTCAAAAGTTTTCCTCTTTGCATACATCAGATCAAGTGCTCTTGTGCCATTCGGTATGCCGAATATGAGTGATATGTCATTTGCAGTGAACGGCACATAGGGTTTTCCTAGTATGAACTGTCTCCTCTGGTTGCTGTATGTATCAATGATCAAAATAATGTCCTTGTCATACTTCCTACACATCTTTTCAGAGATTGTGCCCGTCACACCCCGAAACCAGGACCTTGCAGTGATCCCATCTCGGGGTGCGAAATTTTGGGATTAATTAAAATTTTTGCAATTCCCAAGATCCGCGTGGATGAGGATCACACAATTTCACACAATCTGAATATTTCGCGAAAGGTAAACGTGGTGTTGCAACCAGGAGCCCATGGCCATCAGATTAAGCAGACTGGTACAAATCATGAATCATTAAACATTGAGCTGACAGTAACAGGACATTCTATTTCCCACATATGTTCTAGTTACAATTTACAAAGTAATTTCATTACAATCCCAGAGAAAAGGGCTAATAAAAGCCATTCAAACAAAAACTAACTAAATAAATTACTACCCCAATTATGTTACGAACTCCGGTGCCATCTTGACATCTATATGACATCAATGGGCAGCCTCTCGCATCTAACCGGCGGCTCAACCTCCTCCTCACTCAAGCCACCTAAAAAGGCAAAGGAATCAAGACCTGGCACCAAACAAAAGGGGTCAGACACAACGGTCTGGCAGTCAAATAAACATGTAATAGAATGATAGACATTTATAAAACAATATAAAATCAATCTAGATACATTTAGGTTTGGAACATAAACAATCACTGGAGTAAAGAAAACACTTTCTAATTCATTGACAAAATGATGAAATCTGACAAGGTGAATAAATCAATGATACATAAATAAATCAATAGTAATTGAATAAATCAGTGGTGATCGAATAAAACATTAACAATCGAGTAAATCAATGACGGTCAAATAAATCAATGGCGTCCGATAAAAGCATTGGCAACCACATACGCTAAATTCTCCTATTACCGAAGTAACAAGAGCACTCACTCAGAAATGTACCTCATCATCGAAGTGACAAGAGTACTCGTACCTGTCACCGAAGCAACAAAGCTACTCGTACCTCATTACCGAAGTAACTAGGTACTCGATCAATTCTAATCCATGCAAAATGGAAGAAAAGATCTAACCGTCGCCATGGCCGGAAACATTCGCTCATAAAGAGCTCCAAACTGAAGTTGGCAAACAATCTAAGGATCCCAAGCTGGGTGATCAGCCCGAAGAGGAACCAAGCCTAGTAGTGCCGAATGAAAACCAAATCAATACAATCAAATCACTTCGATACATTTTCATCGATAAAAGTAACTACTCTTGGCACTTATCACACGGACAATATCACTCACTCAAACGAGTAGTTTTATCGATGATCAAACATGGCGAACCACTCAAATGCACTTTAAATCAATTTGTATAAAAACCATACAATCGATCTTTTCGAACGTGGCGAACCACCCAAATCCATTTTTCAATTCGATTTGTAGGAAAGATAACCATTTTCGTGGCGAACTACTCAAATACACTTCAAATCACTTTGTATAAAACTCATACAATAGATCCTTTTGAAATGTGGGAAAACCCTCTCTAATCAATATTCATTCGATTTGTTGAAAAGATACAAATCTCCGTGGCAAACCACTTAAATACATTTCAAATCAATTTGTAGAAAATCATATAAACGATACTTTCAAAACGTGGCGAACCACTAGAATACATTTCAAATCAATTAGTAGAAAAACATACAAATTTCCGTAACGAATCACTTAAATACATTTCAATACAATTTGTGAGAAAACATACAATCTCGATCTTGAAATAAAGATGTCATTTTCAATCGTGATGAACCACTCGAGTAATAAGATAAAGAATACATTTAAATTTCCTAACATGGAAGGGAATAATATATGATGATCAATGATTTACCAAGGAAAGTCTCAATGCACACTTAGCATCCAACTGTTGATTTACAATTATGAGTTTGGCACCAATGAAAATCCTCAACGCTGGAGATAAATAAGTGTATTTTAAGACTAAAGAATTCCCGGGTAAAAATTCCATATCAATACTTTTTCTCATTTTTCCCATTCAATCGATACACTTCAAGCATTACATTTCATTGTAATAAATCATGGGCTTTCAAGCATTTATAAAAGATCATTGGGCCTAAGAATCAAGGAAGAAAGAGTGCTAAAATGGGCCTCAAACAGGCCTCAAGAAAAACCATAAAACAGCCCTCATATAGCCCTTCAAAAAGGGCCAGACCTGGGCTCAGGTCCGCTCGAGCGGACCCCTCCCAGAAGCTGGTCTGCTCGAGCGGCCCATGGGCTAGCTCGAACGGCCCAGTTACTAGTTGGGCCCGAAAATAGTGCATTTGTGCACTCTTTGTGTCCTTTCTTTGACTGTTTTTCCATCTCTTCTTTTCCACAAATTTTCTCATAGATTTTGAGCTTCTCTTTGTCAAATAAAACCCATTAAACACATTAATACACTAATTCCTTCCATCCATTTCCAATGAATCAAATATAAACAAAATCTTTTCATTCAAGAAGACACTAAAAATTGGAAATGTAGCTAACTAACCAAGAGATAATTAGATGAGAAGCAAAATCCAAGATTATTATAAAACAATAATTTAAGAAGATTAAGCATAAATCATTTGCATTAAACACTTAAAAAAATAGATTCATAAACCATAGAGAAAACATAGTATAACATGAAAATATAAAAAAATCATTCACATTAAGCTTTAAACACCATATTAGCTGAGATATTCACTTACCTTGACCAAAATGAGGATCAAATTACGCCAACAAGGTCTCTCAAGGGTTCAAAGTCTTCCATCTACAAAAGCCCCAAAATAAACCAAGAGAAAACCCTAGAAAATCAATCATTTGCAAGCCTCAATGAAAACCCTTTGTAAATATGAGAAAAACATTCTAAAGACCTAGGAAAGAAAGATTTTTAAGAAAAGAAAACCATTGCTAACCTTTCGGTGTTCCAAACAAGGAGAAAAGCTTGAAGAGGAGAGCTGTCCCAACCCAATGTTCTTGAAAATGGGGTCTTTGGAATGCCTGAGAGATGAGGAAGAAGAAGGTGAGATCAATCCTTCACTTGGCACTCAAGAAGGAAGCTTGCAAGAGGAGAGAGAGTGAGGGCTGGAACGGAAAAGAAGAAGCCCTCTCCCTCAGCTAAAAAGTTGCAGGAAAATGAATGGGAGAAGAGTCCAGCTGGGCTTTTATAAAGTGGGCAAGTGGGTCCCAATGGGCCCCAAGGTTCAAGAGGCTGAAACTAACACTTGTGGGTCCCAGAGGAAAACGCCGAAGAAGACAAAATCGATCATCGAAATATCTAGTTTCCAAAAAGTATATTTTCCCCAATTTCTGAAATTTTCAAAATTTATGCACATATTTATGTGAAAAGTCATTTTTGCCCCTTTTTTCTCGAAAAAACGCAATTTTTGAGCATTAAATCAAAATGGTCAAAACATGAAAGTTGTTAATAACAATAAAATTAATCAAAATAAATAAAATTTGATATTTTTAGAAATCAGGAGTAATTTCTCTCAAAAATACATTTTACAAAGCCGGGTCAAACTAAAGTCAACGGTCCTCAAAACCCTCTAAGGTTATGAAAAATCTAGTCAAACTTAAAAACAAAGTCAAGCCAACTCTAATCTCGCTTAAAAAGTTAAACCACAATTAAAACAACACTAAACAAAAGATTAGGGGTTTGGGGTCTTACAGTGCCCTCCAACATGCACTCTATGAGGCTCCAGAAAGGGGTCTTCCTTAATTCAACTTTATGCACTTCAGTCGCTAACTGCTTTATACTTTGAACTAGTGTCACAGTTGACACCAAGTTCGATCTGAATTGGTAATGACTAGTAGCCTTCTCAGCTTTCTTCTTTTTATTCACTGGTTTTTTCTTTGTTAATTTATCATGTGCCCTATTTCGCTTGTTTTATTTTCTTGCTGCATACAGTAAAACAACTCAGATTCATATTATCTAAAATTTAGATTAGTGTATACAAAAACAGAGAAATTGCACACAAATGCAAACAAATTGAATATAAATTCAGATAAATTGGATACAAGCTCAGATAATTTGCATATACACACAGATATATTTGATAGAAACTCAGATAAATTTGATAAAAATATGTACGCTTTGTATACAACTCAAGAAAACATATTAGGAACGGGTTAGAAATTGGAATAAAGTCATATATTTTTTTTATTAACTCGCAAACTCAATTAAGATCAGATAAAGTTAAGTGAAAGCCAAACAAACTAAGTTCAATAGTGAGATAAATTCAGTCAAATTAATTAAGAACATATAAATTCACCCCAAGAGCACATAAATACAAAAATGTCACTTTGTCTCTTCAACATAAAAAAAACTACATAAAGCTGCAGCCTACCACAAACAGGCAATGCTACTTCAAAAATCAAATCTTGTCAGAATCAAACAAAAACTACAAGATCCTTCAAAACGGTCAAAAGAATACACATGAAGTTTTGGTCCATTTCAACATCATTTGGCCTAACTTTTTACTATGCCAATAGCTGAACAGGAGCTCTTGGCGGCGACAGCATCGAAGACATCAAATCTTTGATCAGAGCCTGTGGGTGGTCTCAAAATACCTACAAAAGGCTCCATGTCAAGTTTCAGGTCAAACCGACAATGTTTGACCGTACATCAACCCTCGAGCAGCAAAATCAAGTCTCTAGGCGGCAAGAACCACCGAGGCCATCGCTCATCAAATAAAGCACATGAATGACTTCAAAATGCTTTCGAAGGGCTACATGTCAAGTTTAAGGTCATTTCGACAACATTTTACCAGACTTTGACTATCGAAAGCCAAATCAAGCCTCCCGACAGCGAAGCTCCCTGGGACCATGGATTCCAAATCAGACCTAATGGATCGTCTCAAAATGACTCTAATAGGCTCCCTATCAAATTTAAGGTCAATCGGACATCGGTTGACCGTACATCAAAGAGCGGCATCTTCATCGCGACAATATCAAGTCTACTGGCGACAGGACCCCACATAACTTTAAAACTCAAACAAAAGCCAATAGCTAGTCATATTTATTGCCCAGGAGAATTCACCTCAAATTTCAGGTCATCCTGACATCGTTTGACCCAATTTTGGCTTCTGACGGCAAATCGGTAACTCTGCGCGACAAAGTCTTCAGCTTTCCCGAAAAATCAGAAACTTTACACTCTGATACACAAGGCTTCTTGTCAAGTTTTCTACATTGGAACCAGGCCAAAATATGTACAAAAATGTCAAAAAAATACCAAAGAAAAAAGAATCGGAAAAACTGGAAAGACGGCCTAAACTCGGCGACCAAGAGGGGAAAAACCCCCATGGTCACTGGCGACCCTGGAAATCCAGGTCGCCGGATTTTCGCCGAAAGACCATTTTTTTAGTCTCTTTTTGCATTTTGAATATCCGCCTCCTGTGGTTTTCCAAAATCCTGGCTTTTTTGGCACCAAATCCGTCGATCTTCGTCAACATCACGAGTCCATCTTCGAGAGTATGAAACCATCATTGATCGCTTTGAAATAACCAACTGGCTGACCAAGAAAGCACGTTTTTTTCCCGATTGATCGAGAAATCGACAGGATAGGTGGCACCAGCCCACTGGTAGCAATCAATGTCTGAAGTTGTATGGTCATCGACATCGATCAGCATGAAGATCCATCGGCGATCATTGCAAGAAGAATTCCAAAAGATGCGACACGGCCCGCGACTCTTCGAGCGACTTGGCGACCACTTAATACAGTTAATTGACCCATTTTATGGCAACTTAAAGTGGTCATTAAATCATTATTTCAGACGGCCCAATCAGAAGCAAGCAAATAGGAGTTACAAGTCAAAGAAATCAATGTATTAAAACCATGAAACTCCTTCCATTATGGAGAATAAAGGCAATTAAAATCCCTTAATTCTCCATCAGCCAATCAAAAGCCAAAGAAAATGAGTTACAAAATAAATGAATAAAAACTTGTCACTCCCCCCATTATGTGGCTTTATTACATTTAAAGCCCATAAACCCTCCTAAATGACTACCAAAGGCCTATAAAAGGATATCAATCCAAGAAGAAAGGGTCCAGAAAAAAACTGATCCAGAGAGAAAAAAAGGTGAAAATCCATCAGAAAGTCTCACAAAAAAGAGAAAACTCTGCCGAAGTCCTGCATCGACCACCACTACAGGGTGACAAAAGTCCCTTGGGGGGCACCCCCCCCCCCCCAAGGCCTTCTCCTTCTGTCTTCCATGGCTTAGACGTGGCCTTTCATCCAGTCTACTTAGCTTTTTATTAGACATAGGACCTCCTCTTGGTCTTTACCCTCTAAAAATATTGAGGTTTAAGCCGAGCCAAGCGAATCAAGAGCATCCTCTATTCTCATCTGAAGGATGATGGCGAAGTCCACATACGACTTGCAACCATCAATCTGAACGAGTCCCCACAATCTCCTGAGAAGTTAGATCCCCCTTTTCTTGCTTTTCATTGTATTTTGTATTGTTTAAAGAGACAAAAAAAAAAAAAAACAACTCTTGTCTTTCACTATTGATAAGAATTGTAAATCGCCTTTCACAACAAAAACCGCCTTTTACGGTAAAAATCGCCTTTTATGGCAAACATCGCCTTTCACGGCAAAAATCGCCTTTCACGAGAAAATAAATGAAATCGCCTTTCACGGCATTCAAAAACAAATATGTCTCTTTTCTTTATATGTGCAATGAAAACTAGAAAAAAAATTGATTTCCTTTTTTACTTGCAAATGTGGATCTCTGGACCACCACTTGCAATTCTAAGTAGAGTAGAAAATCTGGGATACCCGTACAAAAAATGTTGATACTCGCCTCAAGCGCCTTCGGCCGCGAAAGGGTTGGACCCGACGGACTCTTAGGCCCACTGACCCCGATAGCACCGTGAGCGCAAGAAGAAGCGGGTCAATCAAGCTGGGATACCCAATGGGGCTCGTTCATTTGAGAACATGATGCTTAGAAAAGAAACATTTGCATGTCATATCTTTTGCTCTATGCTTATGCTTATTTTCTAGTTTCCTTGGCTCCCTTTTATTTGGTAGCTTATGTTGGATTTCGCATCTAAAAATGAGAAGGGATTTTTTGGAAATTTCTAATTCTATCTTAGAGTTTACTTCCACTCTTTCTCTTTTCAAAAAAAAAAACAACGAAAAAAAAATCAGATTTCTTACATTTTGGATTCAAATCTGAGAAACTTTGATCCTTTCCCTTTCGGGCAAGTGCTCACAGAAATGTTGAGCCTGTTCGGATTGGGGAATGGGTCACCTTTCCTCTTTGATGAGTCCATTAGAGATCTTTTAAAAAAGAAAAAACAACCAGATTTCTTACATTTTGGATTCAAATCTGAGAAACTTTAATCATTTCCCTTTCGGGCAAGCGCTCGCAGAAATGTTGAGCCTGTTCGGATTGGGGAATGGGCCACCTTTTCTCTTTGATGAGTCCATTAGAGATCTTTCAAAAAAAAAAAGAAAGAAAATCAGATTTCTTACATTTTGGATTCAAATATGAGAAGCTTTGATCCTTTTCCTTTCAGGCAAGCGCTCGCAGAAATGTTGAGCCTGTTCGGATCGGGGAATGGGCCACCTTTTCTCTTTGATGAGTCCATTAGAGATCTTTCAAAAAAAGAAAAAAAAATCAGATTTCTCATTTTGGATTCAAACGAAGACCCTTCTCAAGAAGCTCTCGAAGTTGGTAGAAGCACCCGCTCTGGCCGGGACTACCACATAAACTACAACCAATCTTCTTTTACTTATGTAAATCTCTCGGGAAAAGATGTTGTAAGCGCCCCAAGTGGCAACAATAATGAACATGTAGGCCCCAAGGAGGCTTTCAAGTATGACTTGATCGAGCACTTCAAGCACATACCTGCATGACTGCACATCCTAGACTTATTACGAATGTCTCCACACACTCGTGATAATCTCATTTCAGAATTACAAATGCTAAATGAGGATGTCGACAAACATGCCCCGCAAGTCCTCGAAATCGAAATGGATTATAGGGTCGAAAAATCAGAAACTAGCCCAAAGGGATAAAAAAAGAAAACTGAGGGATCTTGCATTGACTGTCTCTCGGTTAAAAAAGCAGCAAGTGAGACCATCGCCTTCACTAAGGAAGATCTCCTACTTGGCGAAACAAGGCACAACTTCACAGGGTACATCAAGGAAATGCCAACGCACAAAGTTCAGATCGACCCAGGTTCTGCACTCAACCTTATCTCCACTTCGGCTCTCGAAGAGTTGGGCATCCCACCCAGTAAGCTGAGCCACACATCTATGTCTATCTTCGGATACGATGGGAGCACTCAAAGGCCTATCGACAAAATCGGGTTCAAGTTGCAAATCGGTGATCTTGTCTCTGAGGTCACTGTGTATGCAATAAAAACCCCTTTGAGTCCTCTCTTTGAGAACTCGATCGGCGTCTGCAACCTGGCGAATCAGAGTCCTCTCCCTATCACGAGCCTCTGTTAAAGCAGCCCACTTATGCCTTCAAATGCTCAAGACGTTGCCTAGCCTCGATGACCGCCCTATCAAGGCGTTCAATATCGCATCGCAGCTCAATGATGGCAAATTCTGTGACGTTACTCTCTCGGACAAACTGCTTCCTGCTCTGTGTGGTCTCATCCATGTCAGACTGAGCTTTTTTAGCAGGGTCTAGAAACATCTCCGTGAAGAAGTCACCATCAGGAAAAGCTGTGGTCTCAGACCACTTGTCACCCAGTGCAATGATCCTACAGCACCTTCGCAAACTGAAGAGATGGCCCAGATGAAGAATCACCCCTCTCCATTGGTCGGTTGCTCATGCCATGCCTTGTTGGAAGAGTAATAAAAGAACTCTTTCCAATTGGATCCACTGGAGAAGGGATCTCATTACGAGGTCTCACCTCTGTCGTGTCAGAACTGGTTGTAGAAGTCCCTACCTTCGGATCAACCTCTGGCACCCCTTGCTCTAGTTCTGAAGAAATTGATGGTATCTCTCCTGTCACTTCACAACCTACCAATGAAACACAAAAAAAGTATGAATATGATCCTGTTGAAACAATCATTATCATCAGGGTTATCGTTACAAAGTACCTTCTTCGACGGCTGCGGAATACTTTCTTCCTCCATGAACTTATTCGAAGCTTTGTCAACATTTGCATCTATGGATGTGGCAAGTCATCGGAATCCTGTGGCAAGTCAGTTGACAAGAAAAATGTTAGCAAACGACGACACAGACAAAAAAAATAATAAAAAAACAGAGCAAAAGAAGTCATACCAGTTGGAGACTCTGGAATCACTCCAGAGTCCCTCGGTCTTTCTTCAGGTGCCACAACCGGATTCGTCACTGCCTCATCGGTTGGAACCTTCGGCATCACTAAGCCATCATCCTCTGCTAAAAAGAAATACAGGGGGAGGAAGCAAATCGGAACATGGAAAGCTCCATGAAAGAAATAGAATGAGAAAGAGGAATAATCATACCTTCACTGAAGGTCTCTTCTTCTCAGCTCCTCTTTTCCGGAGGCTCATCAGCATTCCTTGACACCTCCTCATTGATGGTTAGAGGGACTTTCAAATCAGGAGAGTCTTCGTGCCATCCCTTGCTATAACGCTGACTCCTCTTCCTCTTGCCTCTGCGGGTCGGTCTTCCAGAAAAACCTGCCTCAATGTTAGAGTCAGGTCTCTCACTTGTCCCTCACTGGAAGGTCTGCTCTTTCCAATGGACTCCACGGAAGCTCGCCTCTGTGCTGCTTGTATCAAAGCACCAAGCTTAGCTTGCTCCTTTTCTAGTTGCTCTAAGGCCTCGTCAAGTACTTTCCGGACAGCTTCAGAACCGATGACGCCATGCTCACTGAGAAAGCCTATCTTATGCTTCTCTCCAGAAAGGAAGGCCAAAACTTCCTATCACCGGACGCCATCTGATTTCCCGATGCCTTTTCCAGAAGACCGCTTAACATCTAGCTCCTTCTTGGAAAGCCTCTGGTACGCCAAAAAGCTCTCCACAAACCACTTCGTGAAGCTGGCAGTTCGAAAAGTCGACAGCTCAGGATAAGAAATCATGGTAGTAGTGTCTTCAGCACTATAAAATGCCCATGCATTTTTGCCGTCCTGCAAACCTCCAAAGCGATTCACCATACTCGAAGGCGCTCCAACAACACCTTGAGAAAAGTCCAACTACAGCGCAAAACGGGAAGGTACATACAGCTGGATGTCGATGAAAAGATGTCCGCGGTACACCATAGTGCCAACACGTATACTAAAAAGCCAATCCTTCTCTATATTAGTCAAGGAGTAATGCCTTCCCGACCTTGCCCTGGTGGAGTCATGGGGGGCACCAAAATCAAAAGGATATGGGAGAGGCTTCCTATGTGATAGGAATCGAAATATTCCGTGAACAGGTCACTTGGTATTTTGGGGTTATCTCAGAAAGCATATATTGACAAAATTCTAGAGAGATTTGGCATGATGACATGTTCCTCTAGTCCTGTTCCACTGCATAAAGGAGACAAACTTGATCTTACGCAGTGTCCACAGAACGAATTGGAACGTAAAGAAATGGAAAAATATCCTTATGCTTCACTAGTAGGGAGTCTGATGTATGCACAGGTCTGTACATGACCTGACATTAGTCATGCTGTTGGCATGCTGGGTAGATTTCAAAGCAACCCAGGAATCGCTCATTGGAAAGCTGCAAAGAAAGTGCTGAGATACCTCAAGGGAACAAGAAATTATATGCTCACATATAGAAAATCAAGTCACATACAGGTGATTGGTTATTCCGATTCAGATTTTGCTGGATGTCCTGACACCAGACTTTGCACTCTTGGTTATGTGTATCTTTTATGTGGAGGTGCAATATCATGAAAAAGTCAGAAATCAGAGTTACTTTACACATCCACCATGATGGCTGAGTATGTGGCATGTTATGAGGCTGCAATTCAGGGAACATGGTTGCGTAACTTTATCTCTAAGTTTGGAGCTTTGAGTTTCATCTCTAAGCCATTAACTCTTTTGTTACTGGATATTTACTGGTTATTTAATGGAATGACTCTTTTATGCTTAAACATGTATATATGTATGGTTGTGTAAGGCCCATTGTTTCTAATAAATGAATTAGGTGTGTAGTGTCTACACACAGATAGGTCTAATTCATGGACACTGGAAACATCATATTTGTTCATAACTGAGAGATGGAGCTGGGCACTTCATCTTGGTATAAGTTATAATGAGAGACTCTCCTGTATTCAGGGTGACTTACCTAAGTCATGGGAGGGCTTTCCCGGATTTGTCTCATTAGTGCATATGCAATGCATTGAACAGGACCATGGTAGGTGTGATCTCTAAAATAGTACTATCACAGAGAGAGATCAAGTCACCTCATGCTACTGAGTGACCGGTGCTCTTATTCTTGAGCATTTGTGGATAAACTGACGAAGTCAAGTTCTTGTGCTTTAATTCACTATGGGTGAGATTCTTTTCATGGGTCAACAGCTCTGTGTTTTGAGTACTCGGACTTGATTAGTTGGGACGTGCAGATGCAATATAGATTCTATGCCATATGATGATGGAATAATCGTCCCCTTAGAATTATCCGATTAATCATCAAAATCTAAGATCTTAGTATATGGATGTTCCATATGGATATTGAACTTGTGGGTCGCTTCCTGGATCAAGAGAATGATATCCGGATGATGATTATGTTAAGGATATGAAGTTCTAAGGTTTAGATGTAATCGGGAAGGTTGATAGTACATGTGATAACCTGACTCGATTATGGATGTTACATAGAGGGGCATACAGGTCATTACACTTAGTAGGTCGAAGACAACCGTCATTTTATGACGAGCTTATTATATTATATATTTGTCCTTGGAGTTCAACCATAACTCTTTAGTGGAATGAGTTAAGGTTAAAATGGTCTTTATGTTGCTATGGGTTTAGCATAGACATTTTGGTCATTTTGGGAGCCAATGGCAAATATATCTTTTGGTCCCTTCTCTAGTCACTTACCAAGATTGGCATGGTTTTCTAAAATGTTTGGATAACATTTGGTTGAATTATTTTAGTGGAAAAATAATTTTGAGTTTAAATTCAAATAGGCCTTTGATGGCATACATGAAATTAATTCTAGATAAATTGTATGTGGGCCATAGTGTGCATTATCATGAGGGACGTCCATAATAGGATTTCCATGGGTAAGGTTTCCAATTTTAAGTAGGTCTCTCTACTTGGAAGGTTGGACTCCTCTTTGGATTAGTATTCCTATGAGAAAGTTTCCTTTTTGGATTAGGAACTTAAAATTAGTAAGTGTTGTATAACTAGGATTACTAATTGCATGGGAAGTTCTTTTTAGTTTCCTTTTCTAATTAGAGTGTTTCTTAAAGGAAATAAAAGAAGAGATAAACTTTTAGGAAAGGTTTCCATAAAGTTTCTATAAAAGAAACCAATCACCCCTTGGACGTCCAACACGTATAGAGAGAGCATAAGAAGGTCCCACACGTCCAGCCCTTAAAGCTCTTTCTTCTTCATTGAAGAAAGTTGTAGGTCTGAGATTTTTCCTTGAAAAATTAGTTCTCAATTCCTAGATTAAGATCCCACCATCTTAGCCAATCAGATTTGGAAGTGAGATAGAGGAGAAGATCAAAGGCAACACTACTGCAGAAAATTCCAGCAACTTGTTTGCTAATTACAAGTCTGAGTTCGGGCCTTTGGATCTATTTTTTCAGAGATTTGAAGTCTACAAATCTTCGAGGTAATAGTCTTCTTCATTCTCCTTTAATTATACACTTGTTGGTCATGAATTCATGGAGTTCTCATGCAATCTCTATGGCTGATTTATGCTGCCCAAATCAAATTTTTTAAAATTTGTCATGTTACAAATTAGCCATGAATGTCTTCCACCAATTCAGATCTGAATCGCAGTTTCTTTCAGTAATGCCTTCCCGACCTTGCCCTGGTGGAGTCACGGGGGGCACCAAAATCAAAAACATTCTTCCACAATTCCAGAGAAAGCTTCACTGAAGATTGCCTCATCTCGTCGTCCTTGAACTGTCAGATCCTCACGTGGGCAAACAAAAGAGACTCGAAGACGGCTTTACCCGTAGCCAACAGAATCATAAGAGGATCATCATCTTGTGCAACATTGATCGGTTCCCAAGTGTAGGGTGCGATTGTAGTAATAATCTGGTAAATCCAGGTCGATTCATAGGGAGCAATGCTTTTTAAGAAACCTTCCAACTTTGATCTGTCCTAAATAAACACTAAATCTGGCCTAAATAGAAACTAATTAAATTAGATAAATAAATATAAGAAGTTTAATTACAATGTTTTCGAAAAATAAAAAAACTATTGTAATAATGGAAACCTAATCTAAGCAATCCTAAAATATCTAAAAACCTACAAAAGAACACACAAATCAAACGACCAGTTTGTTGGATATCGCGATCACTGAGAGGGGGGGGTGAATCAGTGATTTCTAAAAACAGGTCCAATTCAATAACAAAACAAGTCAAACCACACAATGACACCAGATTTAACGTGGTTCACCAAAAGGCTACGTCCACGGATCAAAACTGTCCGAACACCGATCCGGTACAGGTCTGAATATATTTAGTCGCACCAACGACAAAGAGCACCAACCCTTAGTTTCAGATAACACCAACTATCTAGGAAGCACCGACTCCCTTTACAATTTATCTGCACCCACAGATAGGATCACCAAACCCCAAACACCAAGCACCAACTTGATGTAATAACAGAATAGAAATAAACTCTGTCTACAGCCCTTCCCCTCTACAATTCTCTCTCTCTCAATCCCTTACAAATTGAAATCTAAAGCATAAAAGAGAGACACTTAACTCATGGACGAATCACCATCTTCTAGAGCATAATCTCGTCCACAATTGCTGTAGAAAACGTCACCACATCAGCACACAGCAACACACACCAGCAGCTTCTTCTTTCTCTCAAGAACTCTCTAAAACTCTTCTCTATTCTTCTCTTTCTGGTGTCTTTATGAACGACCCATACATGCCTTTTTATAGGTTATAGTAACCCTTAATTGTGTTCAAAATAGGCTACAATTGGTTTAGAAAGAGTCCCAAACAAATTAGATAAGAATGCTGAATTTTCGTGCACAACTTCTAATTCTGCGCAACTCTGGTTCCCGTGCTCGGTCGACATCCTTGCTTTCTCGGTCGACCGAAAACACTGTCTGGAAACAGACAACTATCGCACTCGGTCGACATCCTGGGGTCCCGGTCGACCGAAGACACACTGTGTCATGAAAATAACTGAGAGGTGCCTGATTCTGTTTCTGCAGGTTTCTCTTCGCTCGGTCGACCGCATGGGGTGCTCGGTCGACCGAAGACTCTGCTTCAGGAATTCTGAATTCCTGACTGTTTGAACTCTGATTCTTCTTTTCAGCTCAATCAACACCAGCCTTTAACATTACATTTGTGACAATGTGTTGACAAGAATTCCAACTCAAATTAATACTTGAGATACTATCTTCTTCAATTCTTCAAAAGACTCTCAAGTCATCTCAAATTCATCTCAAATTCCAACAATCTCCCCCTTTGGAATTGTTGGCAACACTATTGGAACTTCAACACTCAACTCCAGCTTGCAACTCTTCCAAGTTCTTTTCAACACTCACTTGGAACCAATTCTGAAATTCTGAAATAACAACCATGCACTGTCAACAATCTCCCCCTAGCTTTCATAGCATAACATCTCTCCTTGCTATCATAGCATAACATCTCTCCCCCTTTGACAACAAGTCCAAAGGGACCAAACCGAGGAGCGAATAGAATATTCAATGAATGCATTGCTCCCCCTTTCAAGCATAACTCCTACGGTTTAGGAGAGTGAGTAACTCCTAACTTTTTCCGGAGATACTCGAAGACTTCCTTTGGCAGAGGTTTCGTGAAAATATCAGCCACTTGCTCAGTTGTTGGAACATATTCCAACTTGACCTCTCCATCAGCAACTTTATCTTTAAGAAAATGATAACGAATTGCTACATGCTTTGTTCGAGAGTGCTGAACAGGATTCTTAGATATATGAATTGCACTCGTGTTGTCACATAGGATCGGCGTAGGATCCGTTGTAGGAACTCCTAGATCAGAGAGCATTTGCCGCATCCATAACACTTGCGTACAACAAGTTGCCGCTGCAATATATTCCGCTTCTGCTGTCGAAAGGGATACTGAGTCTTGCTTCTTACTATGCCAAGCAACTAATCTTTCTCCAAGATAAAATGCGCCGCCGCTAGTACTCTTGCGATCATCTACGCATCCAGCCCAATCGGCATCAGAATATGCAACAAGAGTGAAGGATTTGCCTTTGGGATACCAGATACCAAGCTCCATAGTACCTTTCAGATATCGAAAGATTCTTTTCACTGCTGTAAGGTGCGTTTCAGTTGGTGCTGCTTGAAAACGTGCAACCATACATACTGCTTGTAGAAGATCTGGTCTTGTAGCAGTCAAGTAGAGCAAGCTTCCTATCATAGAGCGATAGGTGGTATGATCAACGGACGAGGCCTTATCATCTTTGCTAAGCTTCGTGTTCGTTGACATTGGTGTGCTCACTGGCTTGCTGTCTTCCATATTGAACCGTTTCAGCATTTCCTTAATATACTTCATTTGTGATATGAAGATGCCATGTTTCAGCTGCTGAACTTGTAAACCAAGAAAGAACTTTAGTTCTCCAAGCATTGACATCTCAAGTTCTTTCTTCATCTCATCTGCAAAATTCCTACACATCTCCTCATCATTGCCACCAAAGATTATGTCATCGACATAAACAATAACGACCAGCTGTTTGCTCAACTCTGTTTTGACATACAGATTGCTATCAACCATTCCTTTTCCAAAACCGATCTTGCGGAGATGGAGATCCAGCCTTGCATACCATGCCCTTGGCGCTTGTTTCAGTCCATAAAGAGCCTTTTTCAACTTGCACACTAGATCTGAATTTTTGCTGATGAGAAAACCATCAGGTTGCTCAATGTAGACCTCTTCTTCAAGTAAACCATTCAAGAAAGCTGACTTTACATCCATCTGAAATACCTTGAAGGTTTTGTATGCTGCCAATGCAAGAAACATACGAATAGCTTCCAGACGAGCCACCGGTTGCAAAGGTCTCTTCAAAATCTATGCCTTCAACTTGAGCATAGCCTTTACAAACCAACCTTGCTTTGTTTCTAATGACTTGACCATCTTCATTCAGCTTATTCCGAAAGACCCATTTAGTGCCAATAACATTCTTATCAGTAGGTCTAGGAACAAGTTCCCATGTGGAGTTCTTCTCAATTTGCTCCAACTCCTCATGCATAGATTTCAACCAACTTTCATCGAGACTGGCTTCAGCCACAGTCTTGGGTTCAATGGTGGACATAAGTGAGTAATTGCTAACTACACTTTGTCTAGTTTGAACGCCTGCCTTAGGATCTCCAATGATTTGATCCTTAGGGTGTTGCTCTACCCAAGTGCTGTGCTTCTTAGGTGTAGTGTCTTCTGAGTCATCCTTTGATTTCTCAGAATCATTAGATTCAGCCATCTCATCATCAATCTCACTCGAGTCCTCATAAACTGGACTGTCATTATGAGTTGCATTCTTTGGTTCAATATTCTCATCTATTCTCACATCAGCACTTTCTATGATTTTTCTGGTTCTTTTGTTAAGACACCTATATGCCTTGCTAGTAGAGGAGTAACCCAGAAATATACCTTCGTCAGCTCTTTCTTCAAATTTGCCCGGATTTTGTTCGAGCCGCTTGATGTAACACTTGCTGCCGAAGACTCTGAAGTGCTTGACTGTTGCTTTTCTTCGAAACCATAGCTCATAGGGAGTTTTGACTTCATGTGGCCTGATCAAGCATCGATTTTGAATGTATACAGCCGTATGAATTGCCTCTTTCCAATACTTGTCAGCCATCTTGCTTTCACTTAGCATCGTACGAGCCATCTCTTGTACGGTGCGATTCTTCCGTTCCACAACTCCATTTTGCTGTGGAGTTCTAGGGGCTGAGTACTGTCTTTGAATGCCATGATGTTCACAATATTTAGTGAACTCTTCAGATGTGAACTCGCCTCCACGATCAGACCTTAAAATCTTGATACGTTTTTCCAATTGATTTTCAACCTGTGCTTTAAACACTTTAAAACGATCAAGTGCTTGATGCTTATGCTTAAGAAACAATACCCATGTCATACGAGTATAATCATCAATGCATAACATGAAATACTTATCTCCATTGGTGCTTTGAGTTCGCATCGGTCCACAGAGATCAGTGTGCACTAGCTCAAGAGGTTTCTTGGAATGATGCTCCTTTGACTTGAACATAACCCTCGTTTGCTTTCCCTTTTGGCAAGAGTCGCAAATGGGATTGGAAGGCTTTTCAACTGTAGACATGCCTCTTACAGCCTTTGAATTGCAAATCTTTGACATGTTATCAAAGCTTAGATGCCCAAGGCGTTTGTGCCACAACCAACTTTCCTCTGTCCGACTCATCAAGCAGGTCTTTTCAGCTCCATCTGACAATGTATAGAGATTTCCAGCAGTTCTTGATCCAGTTGCCACTGTTTTGCCGTTGCTACTCTTCTTGATGGCAAACCCTTTCTTTGTGAAGATAACTTCGTGACCCTTGTCACAGATCTGGCTCACACTAAGCAGGTTGTGTCTCAATCCAGACACATATAAGACTTCTTCAGATCTGATCTTGTTTGCCATAAGCTGAATAACACCTTTTCCGCAGATTTTGGCACCATCATTGTTGCCAAACTTCACTGAACCGCCTTAATAGTGCTGTAATTTGATGAATTTCTCTTTATCACCAGTCATATGGCTTGAACAACCACTATCAAGGACCCATGGTGCTGTCTTCTTTTGTGCATTGAATGCCATTTGCACAATGAGAGATTCTTTGGGACTTTCTGCACTTTGCTTTGCTCTCCAAGCCTTGATTAACTTGGGTTTCTTTTCAACCTGAAATTTATTAGCAATATGCAACCTACAATCCCTAGCCAAGTGTCCATAATTATGGCATATATAGCACTCAATTTTGTGGCTACTTAGGATTGAAAAAGGGTTCCTAGTCACAAACGGGCTGTTTCTAACATAGAATTTGCAATCAGCTCTTTTATGTCCAAATCTATTACAATGATAGCAATAACCATAGAATCTGAACATTCTTCCTTTCTTAGGTGGCTGGTTAAACTTCATTACCTTTCTAACAGGAATGGACTCCTTTCTAGGTTGAGTGGGCTTCATAGAGTTAGAAGGTGCAGTGACTTGCTTCACAAACTCTTTCTTTTCAGGAGGTGCAATCTTAGAGGATTCACCTTTCTCAAATCCTAGACCAAATCTGAAGTGGGCAGGTCTTTGAACTTTCAGTAGTTCATTGAGTTTCATAGTCCCTTCAATCGCTTGGAGCGCTTTGAGTTTTTTGCTATTTTCCAAATTTTCAGCCTTTGCTCTAGCGATCTCAGTTTCAAGTTTCATAGCCTCTTCCTTTTTTATACTTATTTGGTTTTCAAGGACTTCTACCATTCTTTTATGTTCTTCTACTTGAGTTTTCAAAGCAATAATAGAACTTTCAGATTCATGGAGAAGTTTCAGATTTTTCTTACTTGATTTGCGTTCCATGCTAAGCTCCTCAAGTGCGGCTATGAGTTCCTCTTCAAGATTGACTTCAGCCTCCTCATCCTCTTCCGGATCTAGCTCTTCTTCTTCTTCCACAGTGACCATGAAGAGAGCTTCGGTTGATTCATCATCGTCTGAAGTTTCAGACGTGCTGTCATCTTGTTGACATAGAAAGTTTTTAGCTTTGCCCCTTTTTCTGAAATTTCTCTTTCCTTTACTCTTTTCAGCATAAGAGTCATTATCATTGTCTTCTTTTAGCGGACACTTCGCAGCAAAGTGACCAACACCTCCACAATTGAAGCATTTAAAGGGTAGCTTCCCTTTGTACTTGCCATTGCTTCCTTTCTTCAACTTTCTAACAAATTGAGCCTCAAGCTCATCATCATTGGTATCAACATCATGACCAGCAGTCTCTTTTGCCTTTTTCTGAACTTTGAAGGCCGCTTCTTTATCAGATGAAGACGTCTTTCCTATGCGCATCTCATAGGCAGTTAGAGAACCATGTAATTCATCCATGGAAAATGCATTCAGATCTTTGGCTTCTTCGATGGCTGAGACTTTTGAATCAAACCGGGGAAGAAGAGATCTTAGAACCTTTTTGACGATGACCGGCTCTTTAATCTCCTCCCCTAGTCCACGAATGTCATTCGTGACTTCATTCACTCGTTGCATATACGAGTCAGCATTCTCGCTTTCCTCCATGCGAAGAGACTCGAATTGAGAGCGATGAGTTTGCAATTTGGCTTCTTTAATCTTCTCATCACCTTCATGTATGCTTTGCAACTTGTCCCAAATTTCCTTGGCTGTTTTGCATGCAATTACTTTGACAAGCTCGCTGTCCACAAGGCCACTAAAGAGTGCATTCTGCGCCTTGGAGTCGTTGTCTGCCAACTTCTTCGATGCTGTATCATTGGGTACGGTGGCAGCATTGTAACCGGCTCTGACAGCCTCCCAAACATCATAGCCAAGAGATTTGATGAAGGCTTGCATCCTAATCTTCCAAAAAGAGTAATTAGAACCATCAAACAGAGGTGCTTTCATATTCCCTGTATTGACTGCCATGTGATTTGACAAGAGATCACCCTTAGCGTATTAAGCTTTTCAAGGGAACCTCGCTCTGATACCAATTGTTGGATATCGCGATCACTGAGAGGGGGGGGGGGTGAATCAGTGATTTCTAAAAACAGGTCCAATTCAATAACAAAACAAGTCAAACCACACAATGACACCAGATTTAACGTGGTTCACCAAAAGGCTACGTCCACGGATCAAAATCGTCCGAACACCGATCCGGTACAGGTCTGAATATATTTAGTCGCACCAACGACAAAGAGCACCAACCCTTAGTTTCAGATAGCACCAACTATCTAGGAAGCACCGACTCCCTTTACAATTTATCTGCACCCACAGATAGGATCACCAAACCCCAAACACCAAGCACCAACTTGATGTAATAACAGAATAGAAATAAACTCTGTCTACAGCCCTTCCCCTCTACAATTCTCTCTCTCTCAATCCCTTACAAATTGAAATCTAAAGCATAAAAGAGAGACACTTAACTCATGGACGAATCACCATCTTCTAGAGCATAATCTCGTCCACAATTGCTGTAGAAAACGTCACCACATCAGCACACAGCAACACACACCAGCAGCTTCTTCTTTCTCTCAAGAACTCTCTAAAACTCTTCTCTGTTCTTCTCTTTCTGGTGTATCTTTAGAACGGCCCATACATGCCTTTTTATAGGTTATAGTAACCCTTAATTGTGTTCAAAATAGGCTACAATTGGTTTAGAAAGAGTCCCAAACAAATTAGATAAGAATGCTGAATTTTCGTGCACAACTTCTAATTCTGCGCAACTCTGGTTCCCGTGCTCGGTCGACATCCTTGCTTTCTCGGTCGACCGAAAACACTGTCTGGAAACAGACAACTATCGCACTCGGTCGACATCCTGGGGTCCCGGTCGACCGAAGACACACTGTGTCACGAAAATAACTGAGAGGTGCCTGATTCTGTTTCTGCAGGTTTTCTCTTTGCTCGGTCGACCGCATGGGGTGCTCGGTCGACCGAAGACTCTGCTTCAGGAATTCTGAATTCCTGACTGTTTGAACTCTGATTCTTCTTTTCAGCTCAATCAACACCAGCCTTTAACATTACGTTTGTGACAATGTGTTGACAAGAATTCCAACTCAAATTAATACTTGAGATACTATCTTCTTCAATTCTTCAAAAGACTCTCAAGTCATCTCAAATTCATCTCAAATTCCAACACAGTTTACTATAAAAATATCAAAATAAAATTTCCTAAATTAGATCCTACTTACCAAAATCAATTTTTATGCAAATATGAATGATCTATAATGCCCTAATTGCTAACAATACAATTTTATGCAAGTTTCTAACTATATGATGCATGCTGTAAAAAATTCTAAGTATGAAAACTATTGAGCAGCCCTGTTTTCACTGGACTGCACGATTGGCCTAAGATGATGTGAACCTAAATCTAATGGTTAGGATGAATACTCTGATGATTCATGAACACAACAAAAAAAAGAAAAACCAAAAAATGACTTAAAACAAAAAAGATATGATCACCTAAAGATGTCTACTTGAACTGTTTTGTTGTTGAAATCTGAACGCAGGCTTACCAACTACCCTTGTTTGAGCCTCTGGTTGACATGGTTCCCGAGGTTATTTTTGGCTGAAATTCTGGGTTTCAAATTCCAATTACCATACTTTAAATCTGTTATTTTGTGGACAAAAATATTAATGTTTATCTAGTTTTTAAATCGTGCACTTTTGTAACCCAGTTGGGTCAATTCTGCTGAACTGTGCATGATTTTTCACTATTCACTTATCAGATCCAAATTTAGTGTTTCTAATCAGTTGATAATCTTGTGATTTCAGCAACAAAAAAACTTATTCTTTTTTAAATTTCTAAATATGAAGTATGCACAAAGACACTTTCTAACCATATATTATGCAAATAACAAGAATAGAAAGTTTCTACTAAACATAGAAAGATGGAAGTTGAGTTTTAAATCTAGAATTTGTAAATTAAAAAAAATTAAGAATATTAACTTGAAAATAACAACAAAAGGGGTGGAAAGAAAATAAAAAGCGAAAAGTAGTACCAAAGATCTAGAAACTAGACAATCCTACAAGTATTGACAATGCGATGATAATGTTCTCTCTTCTCAGAGTAGAAAAAAAATTATGCAAGTGATTATTTGATGTCTCTCGACTTTTGATATTTTTATTTTATTTTCAAACTCTTGATCTAATCATGTGAAATATTGTCTCCAATTAAATCACATAAAAGAACTAAAATAAGAAAATTAAATCACTTAATAGAAAGTTGCAAAATCAATCCAACTAGTGTCTTTTTTCCTTGATCTTGAAGTACAAAAAATTAAGATTCTTGTCTTTTCATCATTCTCTCAACATGATCTCTCAACATATGTCTAAAGAATTAGGAGGGAGAAGAAGAAGAAAGGGCTTAGAGAGAAAGGGTGGATGGGAGTGGAAAGGAGAGAGAGAGCCTCCAAAATTGCTACCCAAAGTGATGGACGTCCAACCCCCTTGGCTGGTTCCTTTTTATGCTTTTTGCAATTCCTTTTTTAGTAAAGAATCTCCCATCTTTAGGGATCTTGTTTCCTTTTGTGTAGAGATTCTTGCTTAGGCTCCATGCTAACTTCTTTCTTTGGAAAGACTTTTAAATTTGAGAGATCTCCTTGCCTTATTAGGTTTCTTGATGCACACACCTTCCTTTTATAATCCCAAGAATATCTCTAAAAATTGCACATTATGTAAAGGGAAGAAACTTTCCAAATATTGAGATTTCTTGCAATTCCCGCCTAAAACTGTGCAGACAACTTTCCGAGGTCATATCTCTCTCAATATAGCTCTAATTTATGCAATCTTGGGCTCCACGGATATCTACTCGAAAAGAGATTTCCAACGGTGTCTAGATTGCGCCGATCCGACACTCGGTTTGAGAATTATGGCCATTTTAAGTTGCTGCCCCATAAAAATCCGGGAATAATTGTGCACAAATGAAAGCTTTTATGTTGGCATGCAATGGTGTGTGTGTGGCCCATGTTGGACGTCCAAGGTATGCTTGGACTCTTTCCTTGCTTGCTTATTTGACTTTCATTTGACATCTCTTCTCAAATTTCATCAATGTGGGTCCCAGGTTGATTTCTCCTACAAATTGAAAGAAATAAATTTATCATTAATTACATGTAAGAAAATAAACATGAATAATGCATGGGACCCTAAATGCCTAATGATGCACCCAAATGACAAACTTTCCAAAAATAGCACATGGTGCCAAAAATAGCAAGTATGCATTGATGAAGCCAAAAACTAATTTTGGGGTGATGAATGAGATGAAAAATCCTAATTTCACAAAAAAGTCATGCAATTCAATGAATTTTGACCAATTCTGACCATTTTCTAAAAAATATCCCCAAATACATGTAATCATGAAATTAAGTACAATTCTGTGCAATTAAACCTAATTAAGTCCACAAATGCTCTTGAAATGATGACCTGATGACCTAATATTATGGACTAATCACACCCCTCAACCAGCTTTTTGCTAGTCCCTTAGCAAAATAAGCGACAAGGAATAAAACTCACTAAACTAATACCAAGGTAAATAAACTAATGCAGAAAATAAAAATGAAAAACACCACTTTCACTGGCACTCTCGACTGCATTTAGCGTATGCAGTAAGCCCTTAAACCCCTAGGATCAACTAGTGGACGAGTTGTGCCTCGTGAGGGTTTGCAGTGAATATACCCACAAAATTCTCTTTTTTTTTTCATTTTTTTTCTTCTTTTTTTTCCAATCCAAAGTAGAAACCTAACAAAACCATGGGAACTTTTCCAAAAGAAAATTTACAAACACCGGATTTTCTCAATTCTTTGAATTTTTTTTTTTTCAAAGGCAAATCTTAAATTAGGTTAAAAATCTCATCTTTTGGTCAGAAATTCTCGAAATCATGCTGAATTGATTGTGCATGGTGATAAGTGCGTATACGAAAAAATATAGGTATCAAATGATCCACCAAAAATTTCCGTGAAAACGATTTGTTATCCAAAATTCTGGGCCACCTAACCCTAGCAAAGTAAAAACAACCTTCCTCTCAAGGCGACCATGACAGCTTTCGCACTACTGTTTTTTTTTCAAAGGCCGCAATTTTTATGAGTTTTTTTTTTTTTTTTTTGCAAACACACACATGTGACTGTGCAATGCCTAGGTCCCATGTAACGAGCGTTAGGCCAATGACTCCCAAATCAGATGTCTTTAGGGTACTAGGTATGTAAATACCCCTACGGGCTTACTGGCTCGGGTTAAAAAGGCTACGAACCCAAACTAGTCACACAACTTTTTATTCTTTTCAAGACTTATAACTAACACTTCTTTTTTTTTACGGTCCCAAAACAATAGGCAACCCTTTTCATGTGCCCGAATTAACTCAACGGTTTGTGGCTGATCAAACCACCCATATGAGCCAGGAAACTGTGAAACTAAGGGTCGGTTTTCCATCATATTTTCAATCCAATCATCAAAGAAAACGGATATCATAGCTTCACATTCGAAAACATTGAAAACGTATACAGACTGTGCAAAAGTGAGGGATCGAATTTCAACACTTTTCCAAAAATCCTTTCCTTAAACAAAACAATGAACCATTATATTTTTTTCCTCGCCCAAAGCTTCAAAAATTCCAAAATTCGAGGTATCTTCGTTTTATAAAAATTCTCTTGAAATCCCCCCACCCCCCCTTTTTTTAAAACCCTAAAAACAAACAATTATTTTTTTTAAATTAAACAAAAAAGGGTGCAAAACTTTTGTCTAAAGAAGGACAAGTGTGCTTGTTCCTACCCCCCAACCTAGCATGAACATCGTCCTCGATGTGTAAATGAATGACATGCATTGAACATACAAAACATAAGGAACAAAAAAGTAACGGAGGGTAAAGTTTAGAAAGCACCTGGGATACTGCAGATTTCCCGTGAATCTGTCCAAAATGAGGCAAAATACACAAAAACAAAGCAGGAAGATCTATTTACATATGTACACAAAGTTGAGCGCTGTCAGATCTAACGCTCGTCAGTCCTAATAGTCAGGACTAGTGAGAGGTAAAATAGTATCCTCTGAATCAAATGGCTCCAAGAATGGTTTTAGACGTTGTCCATTCACTTTGAAAACTAAACCATCCTTGGGATTCTCCAACTCAACCGCCCCGTGTGGAAAAACATGCTTAACAATAAAGGGGCCACTCCATCGAGATCTCAACTTCCCAGGAAAGAGATGCAAACGAGAATTGTAAAGAAGGACTTTTTGTGACGGGTGAAAAGTTTTTCTAAGAATATTTTTATCATGGAAAACCTTGGTCCTTTCTTTGTAAATACGAGATTTTGATAAGCCTCGTTGCGAATCTCTTCCAATTCATTCATTTGGAATTTCCTCTTAATTCCAGCTTACTCCATATCAAAGTTTAGCTGCTTTAGTGCCCAATATGCTTTTTGTTCCAATTCCACCGAAAGGTGGCAAGCTTTCCCATAAATCAGTCTGTATGGAGACATGCCTATTGGAGTTTTGAATGCAGTGCGGTAAGCCCATAACGCATCGTTTAGTCGGAGTGACCAATCTTCGCGAGTAGGGTTTACTGTGGTCTCAATATACGTTTGATTTCCCGATTCGAGACCTCAACTTGCCCACTAGTCTGAGGATGATAAGGCATAGCTACTTTGTGTGTAATTCCGTATGTTTTAAACAAAGCTTCGGTTACACGATTACAGAAGTGGGTACCTCCATCACTAATGATGGCTCGTGGGGTCCCGAATCTAGAAAATATGTGCTCCTTCAGAAATTTCTTGACAACATTAGCATCATTTGTCCGACATGGGATAGCTTCAATCCACTTGGACACTTAATCAACGGCTACTAAAATGTAGAGATAACCAAAACTCGGGGGAAACGGTCCCATGAAATCTATTCCCCATACATCAAACAACTCAATGATCAAAATTGGATTCAGGGGCATCATGTTCCTTCTTGAAATGGAACCCAATTTTTGACAGTTTTCACAAGACTTGCAATATTCATGAACATCTCTAAAAAGGGTGGGCCAGTAAAAACCGCATTGCATAATCTTAAAGGCAGTTTTTTAGAAGAGAAATGGCCCCCATAGGCCTGTGAATGACAAAAAGGAGATGACACTGTTTTGCTCATCATCTGGCACACACCTCCTAATGATTTGTTCTGGGCAGTATTTAAACAAAAACGGGTCATCCCAGAAAAAATGCCGGACCTCAGAAAAGAATTTATCCCTATCTTGCTTTTTCCAATGTTTTGGGACTGTGCCTGTAGCAAGATAGTTGGCAATGTCTGCATACTAGGGAAGTTGGGATACTATGAACAGTTGTTCCTCAGGGAAGTTGTCCTGGATGGGTGTGGATTCCAAAGATTCAGAAATGACAAGTCGTGATAGATGATCCGCAACTATATTTTCTACTCCCTTTTTATCTCAGATTTCAATATCAAATTCTTGGAGTAGAAGGATCCAACGAATGAGGCGTGGTTTTGCATCCTTTTTAGAAAGAAAGTATTTCAACGCTGAATGATCGGTGAACACAATGATCTTGGATCCTAGCAAGTATGAACGGAATTTGTCTAGCGCAAAGACCATGACCAAAAATTCTTTCTCTGTGGTGGAGTAATTGATCTGTGCGCTATTCAAAGTCCGGCTTGCATAATAAATCACATAAGGTTTCTTTTCCTTACGTTGCCCCAACACAGCCCCAACCGCATAATCACTTGCATCACACATAAGTTCAATGGGCAGGCTCCAGTCAGGCGGTTGCATAATCGGAGCGAAAGTCAGCATGCCCTTTAGCTTGGTGAAAGCTTCGTGGCATGCCTCAGTCCACTTAAATTGAGTATCTTTTAACAGAACGTTGCACAGTGGTCTGGAGATAGCGCTGAAATCTTTTATAAACCTCATGTAAAAGCCTGCATGCCCTAAGAACGATCTGATATCTCTAACGGATTTTGGGATGGGCAGATTTGAGATCAGATCTATTTTTGACTTGTCAACTTCCATTCCCTTGGATGAAACAATATGGCCAAGGACTATTCCCTGGCGAACCATGAAGTGACACTTCTAGCTAAATGTAATTATTGTGGCATTGAAGGACATTTTAGGTTTGAGTGCAAACAAAGAAGAAGCTATGTGTCTAAACCCATCTTTGAACCTAAGAAAGTAAATTGAAATTCTATGATGGATAAGACACTAAAAACCAAGGAAGACTCCAAGAAGACTAAACAAGTAAAATCAATTAAAAAGGAGTCTCCAAAAATAGATTCTAAAAAGGTTAAACAAGTTAAACCAAGTTTAAAAGAATCTATCAACAAAAAGCTTCTCAATCTTCCTCCCATAACTCAACAAATGAAAGAACTTTTGAAGAAAGTTGCAAAGTTAAATCTTAAATTCAAAAGTCAAATAAATAGAGGAAATAAGAAGAAGATAAATCAATCCCCTAAAAAGAAAACTCATCAACCACAAAAGACCACCAACCAAAGCTAAAATTAGTTAAATCTAAATATCATGGTGATAAGTTCAATTTGAAAATTTATCAAGTCAAATCTCCTAGAGTTGGTGAGACATTTAAGATAGACCTCAAAGACCATCCCTCTCAAGACCTTAGGTGGATTCCCAAAGTTAGATACTTAGACAAACCTTAAGGCCTTAAACTTCATTGACCAACCTATTCTTAATAGGTAAATCATTTTGTTGGTCATGTTGCATATGCATTTTGTTCTTTCTTAAGTTACAATTCTTAAAATTAATGCATTGTTTCTTTATGATCAATTGATTTTATTTTCATGTACTTCTCTAGTTACATATCATGGTTTTCAAAATCATTTGAATATAATTTCATCATTATAGATTTGCACTCATTTAGTTATATATCTCTTGCATTTCTATACTTGTTCAATTGATTATGGTTTCAAAGCTTTCATAGCTAGATTTTTCATAATCGATTGATGTTGCAAATTCATTTGTTTGTATGACATAGTAAAATTATTTTGAAAAATAAATGATTTAAAATAATTTAGTTTTTCCATAGATTTCTAAGTTATATTCTCTTATGGAAAATTATTGTTTTTGAAAAATCAACTTGTATGTGTTTCAAATAAGTTCTAAATTGCAAGTTGAAAAATGATGAGGATAAAAAAAAAATTTCATTATATGCTTTCTAAGTTAGATTCTTTATATGAAATTCAATTCCTTGTTATACTTGAGTTTCAATTGGTTAGAACTTAATTGTTATATTTTTCATTTGAGTGTATTTACCAATTGATATCAAGTCATGCTTTAAATCAATTTGTATGAGTCTTTGCAGTTATATTGTTTAGAATACAAATTGATGATTGATAATGTGTTATCTTCAATTTCATACTCATATTGTTCATTGTTGGATTTTGTTTATTAAAATGATTTGAAGATCGTATGAATGGAAATGCTTTAAAATATTTTTTTTATTATAAACATCAAAGAATGTTCCTTGTTTTCATTTCCTCATGCATTTAGTTATTTTAACTTAAATGGAAATGAATTTTGCTATAGGCAATTTGCATCTTTTAGATTTATTCTTTTTATTTGCAAATGTCTATTAGTTTCTTGTATGGTTGTTATCTTATTTACATTTGTAAAAACCATACTAGAACTCAAAAATCCATCATTTATGCTTTCTAGTTATATTACTTTTGAAATCGATGGTCATGTTGTTGATTCATGTGTATTTTTCTTATTGGTATCATTTCTTTATATATGTTTCAACTTCATAGTAGTGTGCTTGATCATATGAACCTCTTTGAAATCCATTCCTTGTATTTCTTAGTTATATCTATTGTTTGATGGATATCTTAGATGCTGAATTCATATGATTTTGACACTTTGAAAATTGCATACTTTACAAAGTTATATCATTTTAATGCAATTTATCATGTTCATCACTATGCTCTTTAGTTATATTATTACTAGTGATGAATATTCATTTATGATGCATGTTGGAATTTTGTGTTTGTCACATACTTGCTCTTAATCATGTTTCATTTTCAATTGGTAATCAATTGGTATCATTTTCAATTAGTATCAATGTCCAATTGGTATCATATCTTGAGTTTGTGATAGATCTTGTGTACATTGGATTGAACTTGATAGTAATATGTCTTTGTTCCATGACACATTCCATTAGCATCATAGTCTCCATGTTTGCCACCTCTCATGCTCTTATAAGTAAATCACATGACCACCATGTTTATGTTTTCATAATTTTGGTTGGTTAATGGTGAGGTTTTGGCTTCATGATTGAACTTCATTTCATTCATCTTGTGCATGATAGTTATATTTTTTGATTGAATGAAATGATTTTAATATATTCATAGCATATGATTTTCATAAGTTATATTGTTTAATGCTATGTTGAGTTAACCCCATCTCATCATGGATAGCTCTAATTTGGATGAACCCTAATAGGTGTATTCCTTAACTCCATTTTAGAGTGATTGAGTTAATAGTTTTATCCTTGAATCTCAATTGATATTTTTATTTATTTCAATTGATATCCATGATAGTTTATCTCCTTTTGACCTTGCTCTTTAATTATCCAATAGCTTATCCATCAATTGGTATCTTTATATTGGTAATTTGATCAATTTGAACTTTATAGTCAATTATCATTATCAATTAGTATCTAATTCTTCTCTTGAAGTTAACCCTCAATTGGTTAAACCATCTTCTTCTTGCACCTATTAGTTAAATCCCTGTTAAAAGTTTGACGAAAGAAGAGTATGGATTGAGGGGGAGTAAACCTTCTAAGGAAGCATTAGAGTTGATCAAATCCACCCTTATATTGGTTCTATATCCTTATAGCCTATCTACTCATGCATGATGCCCTGTTATATATTTCATTTTCGATTACTTTTGTTAACAGGTGCTACTAAAAGTATTTTCCTTGATTCATCTGTGTAGGTACCCCTCTTCAATTGATACCTTTGCAATTTAATGGCAAAGGGGGAGAAAGTTCTCAAGTTTAATGGCAAAGAGGGAGAAAGAATTAAGGGGGAGAAAGAGTATTCAAGGTACCCAAAGGGAGAGAATGCATGGTCATAGGGGGAGAATATGATAGAAGAAAGAGCTTGGGAGCTAAAGAAGATACTTGGTCTAAAGAAAGGAAGATGAAGAGAAAGCTTGAAGATTGATCAAGCTCCAAGCATCAAGAAGAATGGAGCTAAAGAAGATACTTGGTCTAAAGAAAGGAAGATGAAGAGAAAGCTTGAAGATTGGTCAAGCTCCAAGCATCAAGAATAATGAAGCTAGAACCCAAGCTAAAGTGAAGAAGCATCCAAGAAGATTTCAAGGATTGTCCAGCCAAGGAGGAGCTGAAGACTGTGTGAAAATCTAGTGTTGAGCAAAATTTGCCAACATATTGAAGGTTTGCCATCAAATTGCAAGGGGGAGATTGTCAGGGATTTTGTGTATTGCAATTTGATGGATGCATTATCATTTTAGCATCTCATGAATTTTCACACATGCATTGAGTTAAATAACTTGAAATCTGGTTTTCTACATGCATTGTTTTTAAATATTTTAAATCTTATAGTTTGTGCATGTTTTGGTTTAAAACTTTGGATGCATTTGTTTTTTAAAAGAGTTTATAAATCAAGCTAGCCCATGCTTTAAAGTTTCAAATTATATTTGGCTTTTTATGTTTCATGATTTTAAATGCACTTAGATGTTTTTAAATCATGTTTCCTTGCTTGGTTTAATGGCCCAAAAATCCCCTCACGAAAAATACTTTAAAAAATATAAAGTTGGGATTTTTTGTCTAAGGCTGTCGGTCAACCGACATCGAGTGTCGGTTAACCGACAGTGGAACCGAGACCAGCCCAGGGGTCTGCTCCACTGTCGTATCAACCCTTGACCTCTTCTTGGGTGGAGCCTTGTCCCTCGGACTCTGGCGAGCCCCTTTGCCATGGTCCCCTGGCCTGGACCTCTTCTCCTGTGGCGGCCCTTCCCTTGAAACAGCGACAGGACTCTGCAGAACTCCCGCACTAAAGGAAGCAACAAGCGCTGAAGAAGCCTCGGCCGCCCCAGAGGCCGCGGGCACAGGTTTGGGGTCGGCAGCAGGAGGCATAGAAGATGAACCTCGGCCCCCAAAAAATATGACCGACAAATCCTTCATCTTCAACACAGGACAACTTAGCTCCATATCCTTTTCTTGGTTGGGCGGAGATGAGTAGGCTTCAATGACTTGGAGCAGGTCTGCAGACTCAGAATCCACGGGCAAAGTGGATGCCTCAGCGCCTGAAGCTCTTCGGCGCTCGACGTCGGTTAAAGTACGCTCGGGTTCCTGCCTCTTGATATATGTATGGTACCTCGGCATGTACCCTAAAAGGTCCCAGGCAGCTCACTTGTGATGGCCGGTGTAGTATTGTACAGCCCTTAGCCAGTCGTCGTTCCGTCTCCAACCTGCTCGTTGTGCTCCCTACTTTCTCTGATCGACCTCTGCGTGTCAAATAAGAGAAGCGTCAGCTCGGCAAAACAAAATAAGAAGCATTCAGATGAGCTCGTCATTTACTTGGAGGAATCCCGAAGCGACGAGGGATCCTGTATAACCTCTCTGCCTCGGTATCATCCTTCCCGAACTCCCAATTTTCGAAAACAAACAGACGGTCGTCCCCGACATGTCTGTTTGAATCCTCCAGTTCATTGACGAAGGGTATCCGCCTCGGTTTCCCTCGGAGATAGTAGCAGCTACCATCCCCTACAGACTTGCACAGGTTGTATACGTCCTCAATATTGTCGTGAATGCCGAGATTAACTCCCAGGATCTTATTGAGCTCGGCAGCACCCATTATTATTTTGAAGTCATTAGGCATCAACTGACAGGGGTTGAGATGCCACGTCGCCAGACAGGCCCTTAGAAGAGAGTGGATAGGAAACCTAACCCCAACTTCAACTATTGAAACCAAGGGGAAGGGCATCCAACTGTCGCGAAAGGAATGACCATCAAAAGGGTCCTCTAGGTCATCTAGCCTAGTCCGGACATCATCTGGAAACTTATACGCCTCCCTGAACCGGATCATGGCCGCAGGGGTGTCTACCCAGTGCCTATAAACTCTCATTTTCCCCATGAAAAGAAACAGAAAAAGAAAGGAGAAAAACCATAGACGGAAGACGGAAACCCTAACAAGAACAGAAGCACAAAAGCAGATGAGAAGAACTCACAGAAGAGAAAGGACGGGATGCGGAGAGCTTCGGACTCAAGCTCGCTAAGACTTCTTCTGCAGTAGAGTTTTTCTCCAGCGAATTCTAAGGTAAAGAAGAAGAAGAAAGGGGGACACTCCTATTTAT
Organism: Litsea cubeba; assembly: GCA_012931725.1. Lineage (NCBI taxonomy): Eukaryota > Viridiplantae > Streptophyta > Magnoliopsida > Laurales > Lauraceae > Litsea > Litsea cubeba. Next base: position 50,848,444 of record CM022955.1, read on the forward strand.
AGCGGAAAATGGGTGGCTTCGTGATGGTGTCGTTCCGAATTTCGAAAATGTTGCATCAACTACTCTACGCGCCTCTTCGAATTGACAGGGCAGCCAATCGGGCGGTGACACGTAGTACCGCCAGCCCGTATCCCGCGATGATTAAGGCATGGTATTCAATACCTCGGGCAGACGAAGCGACGTCGGATGAGGAAACCGATGTTAGATTTAAGAAATGCCCCAGCCCGGTCAGATGGAAGCTCGATAGTATACTCCCGACGACCTCCGAAGATTCTCCCGATTTATAGCTTCTGACCTTAAAGAGTTGGCTCTAAGAACTCGGAAGTTAAGGGCAATTGTGTGGGGGCATTTTTTAAGAAACCGAGATTACATCAGCTTCGGTAATAAAGCCAGCTGATCATGTCTCCGCCTCGGCCACGAGCATCTCGGTAGCAATACCAGTGCACCAGCCGAGATCAAGATCATCCCTGACCCCGGTACTGAGTTCTGGCCTCGGTCGCGCACCTCGACATCCACCTACTTAAAGCTTTAAGGAAATGCCGGAGAGCTAGCCGAGACAGATACCAACAGCCGGGCTCCCTTGGAGATTCAGCCACAACATGAGATATATGACATGACAAGGGCACGCACGGATGATGCTGAGAAGACATCTTAGCCGCCCAAAATCTCAGACAAGATCAGACTGATCAGCATCCAGCGGCTACGTCCCCATCAGGGCAAGGCTCCAAGCAAGGTCCGATGGGACTACCACAAAAAGGCCCAAGCACGGTAAGGCCCGATAAGACCCTCATTTAATGAATTGTGGGCCGATTGGACCACCATTTAATGAGAGGTGGGCCCAATCCGGATTGTCATTTATTAAATGATGGGCGGAATAGACTTTCATTTAATGAAATGTGGGCTGATAAGACTGTACTTCTCAAAGTACAAATCAAATCAATGGGTTCCACTGTCCTGTCATAGAGATTTCTTCTATAAATAGGAGAACTCTCCCAATTGAGGTATGCACAATATCACTCTTGAGCCCTTACTCTATATCTCTTCTCCCTCCATCCTACTGTTCAGTCCTTGCACTAACTTAGGTATCGAATGGGCCTTGCGCTACATACAGCCAGGGTCTTTGACGTTGGCCTCTTTCTGTTCCTCCTCTCCCTTTTAAGTTTCAGGCAGGCATCTCATCATCTTCATCGAGGAGCCTCAAGACGATCCTAATTTCCTCTAATTAAGTCCGTGATTTTTAGGCACTTACAGATTCAATGCCAAAAAACTATAATCTTGCAAATTTGCTGTAATATCTCATATTTTCTGGAAATAAGGTTTATGTGTAACTTAAATTAATAAGATTAATCATTTTCTCTTCCAAATTACTGTATGAGATGAATGTATGAATATTCTTAATTAATTAAGTTTTGTATCTTTTTAATATTTAAGATAGATTCATGAAAATTTATTATAGGTTAAAATTTAACTGTATTTCCAAACATGAGTATCTCAAGTTTATTTCCTAAAATAAGATAATTATTGTGTTACCAAATAAGTTTTGCACACTATATTTTCAACAAAACAAATTAACATCATATTGCCAAATAAATTCTGCATGGAGTAGTCTCAGCAATCCGATCTGGGCACAGAAGAAAACGGGCCATCATACTTTCACAAGGTGAGCTATCCTTAATTGTATGGACATGAGGCAGCCTGAGAATATTCTTAGAAGATCTTCCGACCGGACCGGTCAAGATTGTATGTGATACTTCTAAGTGACGTTGGTTATGCATGGCCCACTCATCAATGGCGCCACGCTCGCAGTCTCACCTTGGCCTATTCTTTTTGCTGTCATTGCTATATCTATCTTAGAGTAACAAATCCCATTCAGCCTATGAAGTCTTTGGTTTCATTATCCTTTTGGTAGGCCCGCGCTGTAGCCTGATGTCAAACTCCTCTCTCTCTAAAGGCCTTTCCAACTCACTCCCACTTTGATTTCGAAAGATTTATAAAATAGAAATGGAGAAAAGAAAGCAAAAGCACTATGCTTACTCCCATGCTGACTTTGTAGCTAGAGGCAAAAGCACTATGCTTACTACCATGCTGACTTTGTAGCTAGATTGTGGGTAAGCCATGCACTTCCCTTTTTGGTGAAAAGTCCCAAGTATGATACTAGGATCTGGTCACATCCCCAAAATCCATGTTCAACAAGATGAGGTTTGGCCCCATTATTATATTATACTATAAATATATATGCTAAATCAGTCCCTTTATGAATTCGCCAAGATACACTATGTTCCTAACTAGCTCAATCACATATGAGGGACCTCAACCTCATTCATTCATTCATTTGTTTCTTTTTATTCCTTGTAATGAGGGTGAATCAAACTTGTGTGCAAAAAGGAGAGAAAAAAAAAGTCTCTCCGTAGCTCATGTCTTGAATAGTTTTAGCGATTGTAACGCTGTTGTGATATTTTTAGTAAAATATCTCTAAATTCTTTACAAGAAATAGGGTGTTTGGATTGTCAACAAAAGAAAATCGCACTAAGAGCTTATTTCTTTGTAGGAGTTTCTGAAATTCATATCTAATAAATGTTAAAAATATGGAATGCTGCTAGACTATCATTGAGTTCCTTGCTTCATTCATGTTGGAATTTTGAATCCATTAATTCTCTATTTTGTATATTTTCTAGTTGTTCCCAAGTGGGCTCCACTTAATCATAAAATGAAAAACTCAAACGTAGGACCCACCTTTATAAATCATGAGAAAGAATTGTGATAAGTGGAATTCCTACGCAACAAAATGTCGAGAATTACAGTTAATATTTAAAAAATCTCAGCATATTTGCTCTTGTCCAATATGTAGACATTTGTATATGGGTACTACGTAGTAAAAAAAAGAATACAGCGGCCACGGGTTAAGGACACTAGTGTTCCACCATCAAGCCATTGGGATTTCAAATCTTTGACAATCCCAAATACTTGCAACGATTTGGGAATCCTTGATTTTGAGCATTTGAGAATGTTGATTTTTAAATTTTCAAAATTTTGCTAAAAAAATAAATCTCTGACTGAAGTTTCAGAACTCTCAAATGGCAGTGACTCATATAAGCAATTCTTGTAATGAGAGACCCTAAAAGAGAAATGATAGATTGTCTCAAAGGTTGGGTATAAAGAATTTACAATCCAAATTATTCAAACTTGCAAAAAACCCCTTCCTCTCATTTTATCTAATTTGATAATGGGCTCAACTTTAATAAATCCATTTGCTCTTTCACTAATTTAGGAAGAAAGTTATTTTGATGGCACTTGTTTGCAACTTGGTGGAAATTCATGACACTAATCTTAATGACTTTTTTTATTCTTAGAGTTTCTAAAAGTTCCATCATTTTTTTATTTTTTATTTTATTTTTCTAAGAGAATGAATTACATTAGAAGAAAAACAAAGAGTTACAAGATAGTTTTAACATCCTAACACAGCAGAAAATAAGACATCCTCAAAAACTAAGAAATAAACTAACCAAGTCCCTGCATGAGTGTTAGAAGATGTGTTGCACTCCTTAAAACCTTCAAGCATCATTCTATTTTATGCAGTGTGCCCCTTGCTGTGTACAAACTTCTTCTGAATAAGTTTACCATATATGCAGAGGAAGGGAGTGGTGGAACATAATCTCCAGAGGTGGGACTAATTTTGCTTGCTGATCAGCCGCTGCATTTGTCGATCTTCGACACAAGGTAACGTTCCATTCATTTATCTCTTTCAGAATTTTATCAATTTGATTCCAGCCTAACATTAAAGGCCAAGGGACTATGTCTCCAATTTGCATAGCATGTCAAATAACGAAGGAATCTCCTTCAAATATTACCTTGTTTAGGTGGAGATTCTTACATAGTTGAGCTCCTTTATGCAAGCAAGGATTTATGCTTCTAGCGGTTTATTTGCTTCAATAGCTGCCGAAAAAGCCATAAAAGTTCCATCATTTGAAGAGTCGCATCGGCTTTACAAATTTTTTAAGGCCACCCTTGTGTAGTATTCGGTTTTTAATGAAAAAAGTGAGGATCGTAAAAAGAAGTTTTTCGCACTACAATAAAAATAATATTTCGCTTTTCTCCATAAAAAAAAACACATAAATGGGGTTGAATATTTTGTGATTCCTTTAGATAACAAATTCCTATGGGGTATGAAAAAAGAATATCTTTTGCCACACCAATTCTCCACATCATGTGCACAAACGCACCCAAAAGTTTAGTATACTCGATGTTAGGTGCACGGGAACATTATTTGGAAAAAAAAAATTATATATATATATATATGAAGGGAGATATTCAAGTGAGGGATTCCCTCACCAAAATGGTGAGGGCACTTTCGTTTTTGGGAGTGTCAAGTACAAAAGTGACTTTTCAAGTACATTGAAAAGTCACTTTTGCACTCTCTCTCTCCCAAAAATGGAAGTGTCCCTCACCATTTTGGTGAAGGAATCCCTCACTTGAATATCTCCCATATATGAATTTAAGCAAACAATATCCCCTTTAATTAGAGATTACCACGAGTCCTGTAGTCGAAGGACCCGTGATTGAGAAGGCTACTGAACCGAAGTGAACCCATTAATCAAAAGAAATAAAAAGAGGTTCCTTCAGCTGACGTGGCCTGTTCAATGGATGCGGCTGATATCCCTCTCTCTCTCTTCTCAAGCAGGCCACGTGCCCCAAAAGCACTCTGTGGGATAACGCTCAATCGAACTTTCTCGGATTGACAGCGTGGCGACAGTTGTACGTGTCCAACATGAATAGAATATTGCCTGGTACAATGTCCACGTCGGTCCCTCAAAAAGCCGTTTTGCCGACATGAGAAAAGATCGGTACACGTCGTTATCTTATTGGAGAGGATATTACATATTAGATATTGTTTTCTTAAGGAAGAGAGGGCGGCGATATGGGCGACCCACTTTATATGAAATGCTTCCACATGCTACATTACATGACATGGTAATATGCGTGACCACTTTGTGAAATGCTCCCACGTGTACAAGGGACAATCTCCAAGGTGAGAGGGGCCCACTTTTATTTTATGAAGAAAAATTAGAAAGGAGAAACAAAGTGTACTTTTCTTTATTTTATTTTATTGAATCTGATTTATAAAAAAACCCGCCATCTTTTCAAAAGCACCCGTGTCAGTTTTTTCCTGTAACAGGTCCTTTTTTATCTTCTCATATTGACCCTTGCATTTATTAGAAAGTTAAAAAGGGCATTGTTGTCTCTAGGAAATCCTGTCAACATTACGATTACGATTCATCACCAGCCCCTTGCAAAGCAAAGATTCTAAGTCCACCACCGAATCAAATGTGGAAGATAGGTAGCAGGCATCAACTAATATTGATAGATGGATTTGTGCTAGCTAGGTTTATGTTTTTTTGTGCCCATCGATGGATTCTATTCCTATCTCACATATCTCATTATTTCACGTTTTGCGGCTATGCTGCTTTTGTGATCAAGTGTACCCAAATGGTGGATGGGATCATGCATGAGGTATTAAGAAATCGGCAACAATACGTGAAAATCCCTCGAAACTTCTCCAATGATAGCTATTATTCAATCTCAATTGTGCGTGACTAAATAATTATGGACTTATTCGGGTGGATATAAAGCTTCTTGGAAAAAAATTGAATGTTTGAAACCTGAAAGGGAAGAAGAGAACAGCGATCAGAGACCATGGCCGCTCTCGGTGCAAGCCATTCCGATGCCTAAATTAGTTCGGTAACTCAACAAAGGGAAGGAGAGGGAAACAGAATTTTAGGCGTGTGTCTGCGTACGTCTTCTCGATTAGCTCTTTGTATATATAGGCCAGGAGTCCTGTGACTCTTGTCCTGGTTCTTGGGAGGTAGAGTCTCATCGGACCTTATCCTGGTTTTTTAATGGTAGAGTCCCATCGAACCTTACCCTGATTTCTTAATAGTAGAGTCTCATTGGACCTTACCCTGATTACTCTGAAGTTATGGATCCCGCTCTTTCAGGGATTGTGGACGTAACCACCGGGTAAGGATAACTTTTTATCTCCATTCGAAGCATGTCCTTGTCTCTCCACACGTTCTGTAACGTGGTTGAGTCTTTATGGAGGTACAATTGTAACTGATTAAGAGTCAATGCTCGTCTCGGTTAACCGAACCGGACTGAAGATGGTACCGAGGTCAGGCATGACCTTAATATGGAAGCATCTGGCACTATTGGCGAGATGCATAAGACCGAGACGAAGACATGCCTAGCCAGTACTTTTACCAAAACTAGGATAATCTCGGTATCTTGAAAATGTCCCTCCACACAAGTGCCCCCTAGCTTCTGACTTCTTAGAGTTCTCTAACTCTTTGAAGTCGGAAACTAAGTATTATGATGAGAGAACCTTTTGAATATTAGGTTTGAAGCTCATACTGTATTTCATCTCGGTGTCGGTTGAAGACATCTGATCCTTATTGGTTGGTGACATCTGATCCCTCTCACGATGTCGCTTCATCTGCCCGAGATAATTAATGGCACACCTCGATCGATGCAGAAGATGTACCGGCGGCACCACGTGTCACCGCCTGGTTGGTCGTCCAATCGTTTTGAAAAGGTGTGCACCACCTTGAAGAGACGTACACAATACTCGAAGCGACGTTCCGCACGTGCATCTTCGAAATTCGAAAGAGCGCCTCTTTTCCATTATATCGAAACCGACATTGCTTTCAATGAAGGGGTGGCAGAGGCGACCACGATTTATACGGCTCAGGTCCTCGCTGTAAGGATCAAGTGTTGGAGCTTGGGTAGTTGGCCGCACTGAGAGAAGTGGGAGTCCCTGAGGACCATCCTGCTTACAAGAATCCCCCGAAGTACCAGACTCGGAGCCAAGAACAAGCTCTGTTCCCACTCCGTACACTGAGGCCGAGGCTCTTGCTGAAACTGCCACGACTGAAGCCATTCGAACCATGGTTGATGCTACCACCGAGCTCGCTACTTGAAGATTTTCTTTGTTGTTTCTCTTTGGTTTGGTTTTGATGTAATTGATGAGTGTTAAATATTGCATATTTTACCCTTCATTTGTCCGGGTTTTATCAGCATCTCATATGCATTTCATTTGCTTTACATAGAGATTTTATTATTATCACATTAATGGATTATCAGATTATTATGCATAAATCTAATTATTTATAGCACATTTTTATATAATTTCTCTTGTGTATGTAGACCCCACGACTACCTAACCTTTCGGCTAGTGTCCCGAGGCATCAAGAAGAGATTTCAATAAAGAAGTTACATGAAGATATCTTGGTGAAGTATTGAAGAATTCTAAAATAAGATGATAAGACTTTAAGGATAAAAAATTTATTTTCCAACACAAATGAGTGGTTGGTGTATTGGTTAGAACTTCGGTTCCTATGGAATAGATTATGGGTTCAAACCCCAACAATCTAACCTCTCCACCAATCAAAGCTTGCCATGGCAAGGATATGAGTCAATCAAAAGCCTCCAAAAAGCACATATGCTTTTGCAAGGAAAATCTGTTACAACCAATCAAATTGAAACAATCCATGTGAAAGCAATTTGAAGCAATCCTTGTGAAAGAAAATGAGCCAAATCAAATGTCTTCAATGTTTCTATAAATTGGAATGTTTTTGTAGAGAAAGGGAGATCTTTTGACAAGTTAGTCTTTTAGTAATTTTAATTTACCTTCTCTATACTTTTAGATTGTAATTAGGAGCTTCTTTGTAACTAATATAGAGAGGGTGTAATTGAAAATCATTAATGAAGATTTAGAGCTCTTTTTTGATATTTAGTGGCTAAAGCTTTTGGATTAGGCTCTCCCTTTGAAGCTAAGTAATGTGATTAGTTCAATTACTGTATGTTTTAGTTTAAATTCTCTACTTGTGCTTTGATTGATTAGTAGATTTTAGATCTAATTGTGCCAATCTCTCTCATTTCTCATACTCTATCTCTACACTTGATGCTTGGATAATCTCAATTGATGCTTTGTAGTTGGATTAAGTTCTCTCACATAGCATGCTCTAGAGCCCTTATCTTTGATCTTTTGTTGCTTTATTTTGATGATTTATTGTTAGTGTAGCTAGATGATGATCTAGGATCTTGGCCTTTGATTTTCTTTTACTTTGATCTTCATTGTTATATCATCCAATCTAAATAGGCAAGAGATTGCTAATTGGATTGTAGATTTGGGAGTTGAATTAAAACATGCATTGTTTGAATTAATTACATACTTAGTGGATTTTGGATTGCCTAATCTATTATTTTTAATGTTGTTAATTTAAATCTTTATTTGATTGGTTATTTTCACTTCTAGATTGTTAGATCTATATCTCACATAACTTGTTTTAAAATCCTACACATTTCACACCACATTCTCACCTTAATTCTTTCATTTCCACCACCATATTCACACAATAATTTAGTGTAGCTTGTTAGATTAGCTTAGATATAATTAACTTCATATTTTAGATTGTTAATTAATTATTTACATTGCATAGTTTAATAGTTTTAATTGTTTACTTCAATTGTCTAAATTAGCTATATCTTAGTTCAAATCTCCTTTAATTGGATTCATTGCTTGTTGTATCCTCTCTCTGTGGGATCGATAATCCGGACTCTTTAGTCCTTTACTACTTGACGACACCATAGTCTTGCGGTTAAAAGTTGCACATATAAGTGTCGATCAGTAATGATGAACATTTTATTTTCGTTCTACAAATACAACTGCGGCTTTCCTTTTTTTCACGCTTACAACCAAACGTTACTTCAAAAATTGCATGTGTTTGACCCCAGTTCCTTAACCGAGCTCTCTGTATGTTCGGGAGATCAATTTGCTGAGTTCGGTTCAATAACCGAAATCCCGAACATTAAGGTTATCTTAAGTTCCCTAACTCAAGAAAATCAACTCATATCTAAATACCAAATTTGTCCGTACTGTAGCTTGGTTCATTAACCGAACTGATGGACCGCGCTCCTGCTCGGTTCTACCGAGGTCGGCGGACGTGGGAGTCCGTCGGGTCCGACCCTTTCGTAACCGGGGGGCAAGGGCGTGCATCAACATTTCTTTTTTTGTGGGTGTGCCAGATTTTCTATTTTACTTGGAATTGCAAGTGGTGATCCGGGGATCAACCTTCGCAAGTAAAAAAGGAAATCAACTTCTTTCAAGTTTTCCATTGCACATATATTTAAGAAAAGAGACATTTTCTTGATTTGCCGTGAAAGGCGATTTTTTTGGCATTTATAGCCGATTTTGGCGTTTATAACCGATTTTTTGCGTTTATAGCCGATTTTGGCATTTATAGCCGATTTACAATCCTTATCAACAATGAAAGACAAGAATTGTGATTTTGTCTCTTTTGAAAAAATACAAACTACAATGAAAAGCAAGAAAAGGAGGATCTAACTTCTCAGGAGATTGTGGGGGACTCGTTTAGATTGACGGTCGTAAGCCATATGTGGGCTTCACCATCATCCATGCAGATGAGAACAGAGGATGCTATTGATTCGCTTGGCTTGGCTATAACCTCGGGTTTTTAGAAGACAAAGACCAAAAGGAAGGTCCTATGTCCAATAAAAAGCCGAGTAGACGGGCTGAAAAGCCATATCTAAGCCATTGGAGGCAGGAGGAGAAGGCAAGGACCTTGGGGGGGGT
>CM022955.1:50865767-51044487 GCA_012931725.1 Litsea cubeba
TCGAAACTCTTTGAACTATTCAAAAGTCTCGGACTTGCGGTCATAAGGTATATGTATCCATATCTTGAGTAATCATTGGTGAAAGTGATGAAGTACTCATAACTTTCTCTTGTTCTAATATTTATGGGTCCATACATATCAGTATGCACTAACTCCAATAAATCTTTGGCCCTACTGCCCTTTGATGAAAGGATCTTTTGGTCATTTTACCTTCCAAACAGGACTCGCAGACAGGCATTGGTTCTACCACCAATGAAGGCAAGATACCATCTTTCACTTGCCCGTCAATCCTGTTTAGGTTTATATCACCTAGCTGTCGGATGTGAATTTCGACCCCCCCAAAAAAGGAAAGAAAGGGGAATTTTGCGTGGGGAAATCTCTATTCGTCTATATATGCTATTTAAATTTTACATCGAAAATGAGGATTCCGACTACCCTCAAAATCAATGGATCACGATCGCCAGCTACGGATACGGCCGTAACACCGTTCTTCGAGGAAAGCCGAAGAAATGTAGGGAGAAAATAAGTGGGTGGGTTCTTCCTCTCGTCTAATGTGCTGCCGGCAACACACGACGGTTGTCCTATCACATTAATTTGGGTCTCTTTGGGTCTTTTTAATATAGGGTCAAATTAGGGTCATGAGTTAAAGTCCAAATAAAGGTTAATCCTCACACAGCATAATCATATATATCCAAGTAAAATAAAGTAACTAATAAGAAAATAATGGGGGGAGGTGCCAAATATTTAAGAAGAGGATTGGCCCCGTTCCCGGGTACCCCTTCAGATCCCTTGGCAAAATAGGGTTTAAAAGGCTGACTTTTCAAATCAAAATGATGATGCAAATGAGACTTTGACTTGTGATTTCTGTGTTTTTCGTGTGCGATACACGAGTGATAAAAATGAAAGGCCGATGGGCCGTAATTGATTGGAGGTGGCCGATGGGCCAGTGTTTGTTTAAGGGTGGCCGATGGGCCGTGATTGTTTTAAGGGTGGCCGATGGGCCGAAGTAAAAAGTGTGTGTGAAATCACTCATCTCATCTCAGTCATTCTCATTTATTCAATTTTAGAAGTCAGTTCTTCATTTCCTTTTATCATTAAAGTTCAATTAAATATTTGGCACCTGAGGTGGAGGAAGAAATAAAAGGAAAATCTTTTTGGGTTTATTTTGTTGGTTTTATAGTTTTTATGGATTTTTGATATGGGGCTAGAAGGGCCTAACTAGGGGATTTACTTGGATTTACGTAATTAATGCTTTATTACTGATCATCGGATTAACCTTAACCTAAGGTCCTAGACCGCCCACATCAGCTTTCCCAATTCCCTAACGGAACAGGAAGAGTGATGGGGTGAAGCCTAATGCTCTAAACTACCTAACAAGGTAATCCAATTTGATCCTAGGGTGTAAATAGCCTAAGTTTGATAGTTCCTGCGCCTAAGCAGTTTGTTGAGTAAGATCTTAATTGATTCGATTTGTTGTGAGTTGTGGTTTTGATTGAGAGTGGTTTAGAGATGTTTTAAGGATCTGGTTAATGTGTTCTTCTATATTTTAGACTTATGTTATTTTAATTTAAATCAGAATTCTAAAAAGTAGTCGAAAATCACAATTCAAGATTAAAAACAGGGTAGGCGCCCAGGGGGTGGAGCCTATCCTAACAGTTTATGCTTTTCAGACTTTTCGATCTCTTTTCAGAATTCTGGGGGTTTTAAGGGCTATGTTTCACTCTGAGGAATGTTTTAATGTCTCTGTTGTTCTAATGTCAAAGTGATGCGGGTCCGGATTTTGAAATAAAAACGAGGATTCGTGTTTTAGTGCAAGTGGAAGGATAGGCACCAAAGGGGTGGCGCCCAGGTGAATTGGCAGGATGGGCGCCCAGGGAGTGGTGCCCAGGTGGTTTGCCTGTGATTTTGTGTTGTGCCGGATAGGATTTAATTATTGGTCTGTGGGTCCGGAGATTAATTAAGGTTCTGGTCTTAGTTAGTTTAAGTTGTAAGGTGTTTAATTATTAATTTTTAGTTGAATTGGTTGGGTAGGTTTGAAATGTAGGCTAGGCGCCCAGAGGGGTGGTGCCTAGGTGAAACTGGTAGAATGGGCACCCAGGGGGTGGCGCCCAGATGGATTGATAGGATAGGCGCCAAGGGATTGGTGCCTAGGTGGAATCTTTATGGTTTGGTCGGTTCCAAAGGGTTTTGGGTATTAAGTCCGAATCGATTAAGGTTCCAAGTGTTTTAAGGTTAAAGGTATTATGTTATGTTGATTGGGATTGGTTTGAGGTTTTAATTAATTAGGTTAGGTTGTGAATTTAGGGCTTTTTATGAAAAGGAGTAGGCTGGGCGCCCAGGGTGTGGTGCCCAGATGGATGTGTTTTATGGTTCGGTTGGGTTTTGTGATTCTTTGGTCAATCTCAGGTTTGAATTGATTTAAGGGTCTAGGATTTGATGGAAAGTGTTTATTCGTGTTCAGTTGGGGATGAATCGAGTTCCAATTAATTGGGTTTAATGGTTTCCTACGGAATGGACGGGGTAGGTGGAATTCACAGGCTGGGCGCCCAGAGGGTGGTGCCCAGGTGGATTGACAGATTAGGCGCCAAGGGGGTGGTGCCTAAGTGGATTGACAGGCTGGGCGCCCAAGGAGTGGTGCCCAGGTGGCTGTCTTGAGGTTCGGCTTGGTTTTGACGTTCTAGGTTGATTCGAAGTTGGGTTTTGTGGTTTAATGCGTTTGGATGAAAAGTATCTTTTAGTATTCAGTTGAGAAAGAATTAGATTTAAGTTAATTAGGTTTAGTTTTTAATTGGTTGGTTTCCAAGAAACGAGTAGTGTAGGTGGAGCTCACAGGCTGGGCGCCCAGAGGGTGGTGCCCAGGTGGATTGATAGGCTAGGCGCCCAGGGGGTGGTGCCCAGGTGACTGCCTTGTGGTTTGATTTGGTTCGATGGATTTTAAGTTAATCCGAGGGTGAATTGATTAGAGTCTTAGGTTTCTTAAGTCCTAAAGTGTTTTAAGTGTGCTAATTCGGGTTGGTTTAATTAGAAGTTTCAATTAGAAATTTCTTAGTAAAGGGATAGGATGGGCGGATGGTGCCAGAGTGAGTGAAGTAGCGCCAGGGGAGTGGTGCCAGGTGGATTGGAGAGGGGGGGGAGTGGGCGCCCAGGGGGAGGGGGCCCAGGGAACTTGGTAGTTTTTTGGGTTTTTTGTTAGTTTTGTATCTTTTAGGTAGATTCGAGTTTAAGTTGGTTAAGATTTCAGGTCTTTCAAGTTAAAAGTATTTTAGTGTGTTAATTAGGGTTGGTTAAAGTCTTAATGATTAGATTAATTTTAAATAGAGCCTCTTAGGGAATGAATAGGCCTGGGCGCTCCAGGAGTGGTGCCCAGATGGATTCTGCAACAGGGCACCCAGGGAGTGGCGCCCAGATGGATCTGTTTTTAGGGTTTAATTAAGTTCTTGGTTTATTTTAATCCGAATTAATTACGGTCTCAGATCTTTTGGATTAAAGGTATTTATGTGTATTAATTGATGTGAGATTAGAGCCTTAACTAATTATGCTTAATCCTTAATTAGGGACCTTTAGTGAATAAGCAAGTTAAGCTCAAGAGAGGAGAAGCGGTTCCCTAAACAATCTTAGTGATTCCTTAGTCCAATTTCAGTCCAAATTAATTAGATTGTTTGTTCTAGGGTTCTTAATGATTTGGCAATTCTTAAGTTAATTAACTATGATATTTTAGGGTTTATCCTACTTAGGCGCGAGATTTGATAATCTAGGCTATCTACCTACTATTTTTGGGTTTTCTTTGTATTTTTTAATTTGTTTTTGGTTTCTCCTCTAATTTACTAGAGAGTAAGGGAAGAGAAGAAATAGTTTTATGTTTTATGATTTTTTTTGGTTTTTTTATGACTTTATGTTTCAGATGATATGGTAGTGTGTGATGAAAACGATAATTTGAAGTTCAGAACATATCAAACAAGCAAACATATCATTGTTATGCGATTTCTAAATGAACTAAATACGAGAGATCGAAACTTGTGCACAAAGGTGGAACAATCCACCTAGGCGCCACACCTGTGGTGCCTACCCTGCTCAGTCAGGGTTTTCAAAGATTCGCAATGAATGCACAATAGTCTTAAGATTTTCAACACAATTTCCGATATTCAGTAACTGATGCGGATGTCCTAATGCGAACTACTAATGATGCAACTAACAAATCTACGAGAAAATGATGTAACAAGTAGAGATCTAAAAACCCAAACCCTTTCTCGGAAGGGTAGGCGCCTAGAGGGTGGCGCCTAGCCAAACCAGAGATGGTAGGCGCCCAGTGGGTGGCGCCCAGCCTTCTGAGATAGGCTTTTCACGACCTCCTCGATCTAAATGAGGATGATGATGCTATAAATGCGAGATCTAACCTAGTTAAGCACTTAGAACTACGAAATCAATGCAGATCTACACCACTAGTATGAATCTAAACATGTTATTAATATGATGAGATGCTGATACCATTTTTATCAAGAACTAATATAGATCTATGATGCATGAATGATCCTAAGCATGTTTCTAAACAAAGATGATGATAAAATGTAGCAGAAGAATAAAAAGATCTAGGAATACCGGTTTGAATCACACTTTTCAAGTTCCTAGAACGAGGCTTACGCGAAGAACCATAGCTCTAGTTGAAGATATGGAAGTCTTCTCCTCTATTTCCCCTTCTTCTTCTCTAGATCTGAAGCTTTCTCTCTAATGGTGGCTACCTTTCTCCTTTTTGCTTATTCTCTATACTTTTCTCTCTTTTAGGGTAGCTCCCTTGTAAATGAGGTTAAGAGATCCTTAAATAGAGGTTTGGGATGAGTTTAGGAGGGCTAGGGCTTCATTAGTTCGTGTTTCTAGAAGGTTTCACGCATCCCAAGGCGGCTTAAGTGTTTTGGGATAAATTAGGGTTTGGAAAAGAGGCTGGGCGCCCATGGGGTGGTGCCCAGGTGACTGCATAGGGTGGGCGCCACAGGGCTGGCGCCTATGTGGACTGGTTCATGGTAGGCGCCCATGGGGTGGAGCCTACGTGGTTCGGGTCATTCTCAAAGTTTGGTCCCATCTGAAGTCGGAATAGAATGGATAGATGGTCAATTGAGGGGACCTACACTAGCACTTAATTGACTGGGCGCCACAAGGGTGGTGCCCAGGTGGACTGGACAGTGTGGGCGCCCACCACAGGGTGCCTATGTGGACTGGAGAGTGTGGGCGCCACAAGGGTGGTGCCTAGATGAAAAGTTGTTTGGGTCTTTGTTTGGAGTGGTTACGGGCTGCCCTAAGTTAAGTTTGTGGAATAATAGGGTGGGCGCCACACATGTGGTGCCTAGGTGGGCTGAAGAGTATGGGCGCCACACATGGGGCGCCTAGATAGGAATAAAGAGTGGGGTGGGCGCCACACATGGGGTGCCTAGGTGGAGTCAATTCATTTTCGGAGTTTGGTCCCTACGTTGAGTGGTTCCGGTCCATTTTAGGTCAAACTAGTGATTTCGGAGGGTGGGCGCCACACATGGGGCGCCTAGGTGACCATGACTAGTGAGGGCGCCACACATGGGGCGCCTAGTGAATTTGAGTAGGGTGGGCGCCCCTTGGGTGGTGCCTAGATGAATTTCTGTTACTCTTTCTAAGGCAAACTTCGAAAACTCATAACTTTTGATCCGCTTATCGGATTTGGACGTTCTACATACCGTCGGAAAGCTCTTGAAGTGAAGAATCCAATGGTCTAACTGTCCTAATGATTATGGGCTGAGAAAGATGGGGACCTCTGGATCAATGGATCCGGCTTCCTAACTTAGGGTAATCGGATGGCATTTGGGTAAACTTGGTGTAATCTTTATAAGAACTGGCCTAAGCATGTCTTAAGTGGTCCGAAGAGGTTTGAATAGTGTCGTGGTCCGCTCCTTGTGTGAAAGGTGAGTTGGACTCGAGATCTCAATGTGATTCGGCTTTCTTCTCACGAATTTCTAGAAGTCGTTGAACTAAGTCTAAAACTATCAAAAAGCATCTTCATTGTCATTAATTAATCTGAATTATGCCATTAATCATTCAATTATGAGTGAAATGGGGGCATCGCTATATATGACAGGTGTTTAAGGCTATCATAGGGGCCAAATGAGGTGTCTACAGTATGCCCCTCTTTGGAGAACAGCACGTGGAGAGTTGTGCTCCAAAGAAAGTAGACACACCACTCATGACTCACGGGAGGTTTTGACTACCTATGGATGTATGCAATTGCAAACTCATTCCAAAGGTGAGGTTTACTTTTCTAGGATCGATTCTGATTCAGGGGAAAAAAGAAAAAAGAAGAAGTTACGTGCCTACTGATTTGATTGGAAACCCGAGATCTGTGCCTCGGTGCCCGTGGTATTGCCACGTGGCAGGTTGGGAACTGTGCCCCAATTGCTAAATTTAAAATGATGGTGGGAACTGTGCCCCAGGTTGCTGAATTTAAAGTGGTGGTGGGAACTGTGCCCCAGTGGTCTGAATCAGAAGTCGATCTTTCGATTAGCTAAGTCACTATCAGAATTTCATTTGTTCTTGCAATAGAATTGATTTCAAATGGTCATATATAACGTCTTTTGACTTTCATCCACAGTCAAATGTTTAAAGCATAATTGAAACTAACTAGCAATAATGGGGATCTTAGTGGAAATCATAAACATAGTTCAAGCAATAGTGTGAGTGCATGTGAGAATGAGATGCATTTTTTTTTTTAAAAGAGATGTTTGATTTTGAAACTCGGGTATGCATCGAAAAAGCTAAATCAATGGAAGACGGTCACCGGAATAACCGTCACTCTCTAGGGATCTTGGTCTTCA
This sequence comes from Litsea cubeba, assembly GCA_012931725.1. Classification (NCBI taxonomy): domain Eukaryota; kingdom Viridiplantae; phylum Streptophyta; class Magnoliopsida; order Laurales; family Lauraceae; genus Litsea; species Litsea cubeba. The sequence goes on from CM022955.1 coordinate 50,872,595, forward strand.
CCCAAGCTTAGATGAGAACCTAGGATAGATTCGATCGTCTTTTTGTGCTTATCATGGAGAGCTTCGAATTACACGGTTTCCGTCCTCCAACATCAAGATTTGAGTCAGCGAACACACAATTCGTGAGAACACGGTATTATGGTTGCCGTACCGATTATAAGCGCTTAAGGGAGGCCTACGGCGACTCAATTTCTAGACGTGAGGTAAAATCATGAAAATCATAGTTAGGGGTACTTACCTCAAGAGCTTTCCATAAATCTGATGTTATGGATTGTTGCTGCTTTCTTTCGTTGTTTATTTGCCGAAGCTTGTGAACTTGTCATCAATCTCCATCAGTGTGTTTGAAGGTCCTTCACCTTGGTGTTTTTGCTTTCGATTTCGGATCCTGCATTGAACAAACACTAAAAGATTCTGCATTTTTCTTCGTTAGTACTCAGTTTTATAATTTGCAGAGGTAATCATTCTAATTTTATTGATGGAGATGGCATGAGATGCAGTGCACAATGTTAGATGTATGCGTGATGGGACTAATGTGCATGCAACGGGACCTCATGTGATGGGACAATGTTTCGGTTTGACGATGTGCGCTGCGCCTTTGTGTGTGTGCTCCCTTTTAGCTTTTATTATTTATTTATTTATCATTTATTTATTGTTATTATTATTATTATCAACCATCATCAAGTTCTTGTTCGGGTTCAACTTTTATAATTCTAGGACAACTTGGTTCAAAGAGACATTTGGTTCTCTAAGGTGATGGATAGGCGCCAAGGGGTGGTGCCCAGGTGGAATTGCATGAACATAGTCCGCCTCGAAGTAGAATTTTGAATCCAGAAGACAAGTCACCTAAGCATCCAAGGAGTAGCGTCCAATATGTAGTTCTAGTTCGTTTTGGAATGGAGTTTTGACTTTAACGAAACAAGTTGTATTTAGAGTTGATCTTGAAGTAGAATTTCAAATCCGAGTGGGTTACCTGGGCGCCCAAGGAGTGGTGCCTAGGTGGAATTGTTAGTTCGTCTCGAAGTTGAATTTCCAAATTAAGAAGACAAGTGACCTGGGCGCCCAAGGAGTGGTGCCTAGGTGGAATTCTGAGTTAGTCTCGAAGTTGAGTTTCCAAATTAAGGAGGCAAGTTACCTGGGCGCCCAAGGAGTGGTGCCTAGGTGGAATTTTGAGTTGGTCTCAAGGTTGAGTTCGTGCTCAATCCATGGCAGTGAGAGTTCTTGTCGGAGCGAAAGTTTGAGTTTCAGAGGTGACCTGGCGCCTGGGTGGTGCCTAGGCGGAGTTTCGTCTCCAAGGCTTACAGTCCATTACAGACTAGAGTTCTGAATGCAGGGGATGAGTGACCTGGGCGCCCAAGGAGTGGTGCCTAGGTGGAATTTCGTCTCTCTCTAATTCTTTATGGGATTCGAACTCTAATCTATATAAGGGAATCAAAGCTACGAATTTCTTACAACTCCTGCTCTTCTAGATTTCGAATCTCAGAATTCTCAAGTCCTCCCTTGTTTTCAAGTGAGTATCTTCTCCTCTCTTTTTCTTTTGGAAGGAATAACATGCCTCACATGTGTTTTGAATTGTCTAGATAACTTTACTTAGTCAATTTGATGCAAGTTTCCATGGTTTGGGTTGGGGCATTTCTGATTAGTAGGCACCAATTGAGGAGGGTAGGCGCCACCCCTGTGGTGCCTATCCTCTCTGTTTGCACTAGAGACTCGCGAGTTTGAATTTCTAAGGTGTTTTCCTAAATTCTGGTTCTTTTCAAACTCGTAACATGATATATGAACACGACTCAGGAATACTAAGGGTCTCATCTTGGCCAAACAATGACATCTCCATGGGGGGATATTTCTAGTTTGGGATGGGCGCCACCCCTGTGGTGCCCAGGTGGTCGGTCTCTTTTTTTTTTTTTTTGTTTATTAATTCGTTTGTTTTAGGTATTTGTTTTAACCCTTATTCTGTGCTTCAACTTGTTATCACTGTATTGTTTTCAATCTCATGAGGCTACTTTCATTAGTTATCTCCTCTCCTTCGTGTTTTAAGGTGGTGTGTTATATGGGCATGTAGTTTGGACTTTTGGCTCTCAAAAGGTGCCTAGGACAGCCATGTAGTACCTTCGAAAATATCTCCCACAGATTGATGATGGCTCAGTAAAGTGATCATGGCTGAAACTGAACTCTTCGGGGAAAATCCGTTGAAATAGACCTGGGCGTCAACCCTGGGGCGCCCAAGTGACCTGTCTGTTATCATTTATTTATATATATATATATATTTTTTTTGTTCGAGATGTTTTCCATGTGGAGAATCTCTAAGGCCAGATGTATATATTTGTTTGCAGGTTTGAGTTCTCCTATGGCTGGTTCCCAATCTTCTCATTTGTCGTCGATGGTGTCACGGGCCCGAATGCTTGTAAGCCCTTCTTGCCAAGAGATGAATATTGGTCGCCCGGGGATGAAAAGATAGGGTATTACGATTCTGAAGAGCGGGCAGAGTTCTACCTCGAGCATGAATCCTCTATTCCTGCTACCTATGATTGCGTCTATCAATTTGAGGAGGAGATGGACAAACACATTGCTGAAGTTAAGCGCGGAAAATATGACCTATTGGTCATGAAATATAAGGGGATTTGCGGGTTATATGGAGATCTGTGCATTGTGGGGAGGACTGCTCTCAATAGGTTCCGCGGCTATGATGGGCTCTTGGAAGATCTACCGGCTTTTATTAGCAAAGTGCTCCAATCCCTTTTGTGGAGTATGTTGGATCTTCGGGCAATGTTCGAAATCTGGGAGGCTATGAAGACTACCAACGAGAGGGCCCCTATAGATGATTTTAACACACTGCATAGGCGAATGGACCAGCTGGAGCTTATGACCATGTCCTGTCCACACGAAGCCGAATCATCTGTTCTGAGACGTTATAGGCAATATTTTGAAATGCAAAACACCACCCTTTCAGCACTTATCCACCCAGCATATACAGCTTATCAGGAGGATTTCTGGCGGATTCGGGAAATATGCAGTGCTCTTCGAAATCCTCCAGACAACTTTGAGGAAGTGCAAGGGCAACTTGAGGCTTATGTGAGTGGAATGGAAGCACGAATGGCCCGCTTCCCTGCCTTCAATGGGGTGGTTCATCCCCTCTAAATGGCTCATTAGGAGTCCATATCCTAGGCTAGGTATTGATTGAGAGGTTGGGTCGCTAGGACCGGCTAGGTTTATAATAGGCCTCATTGTAGGGTTTGGGGGCAAAAGTTGTTACCTCTCTCAATTTATTTTATTTAGGATTAGGCTTTGTTAACCCAATTTATTATTATACTTTATTAGATAATGACTCTTATGGATATTTAATAGAAGTTGAATTAAGTTTTATACTCATCTTTTCTTCTTATGATGTGGTGATGTTTGATTGAATGGTGAGGGTTACAAGTTATGAGATTTGATTTGTGAATTTATGATGATGAGTTATGGTGTGTGCACCCCTATTTAACATATAATGAGGTAAATGCATGGATTTGGATTTTGGGATGATGCATGAACAATTAATGCATGATACATAAGAGTCAATAGTATGTTTTCTTGAATTGGATCAACTGACCTGTCTGTCTTGTTGGTGCCGCCTTTCCTTAATAAGTTGGAATGGATCATCACTATGTTGCCGATTACTGTGCTGAGATTTTGCTAAAGCCAAAGGCTGGTCCTCTGTCTCCATTGATGTCTGGACTAATCGCAGTTTTAGCTTGCGGGAACTTTCTGCCTCTCACAGTGCTGTTCATTGTTTTAGTCTAGCGCTTATTTTTATTTTCATTAAAGACCATCTCTCCATTTTTTTTTTAAATCTGTTGGGTGAAAGACACAGGGCCGGATTGAATGTGTTTTCATTTCATTGTAGGTCTGTAACATGTGTCTTAATGAGGCTAGTTTAGCAAGTGGGATCTGTTTTGTTTTAGTCTTCAGGTCGGATCAATAGTCATGGTCTTTGGCCTCCTTTCTATTTATCACTTAACCAATGAGGTTCATTACCTCTAAATCAAGAAACACAAATTACCACCTTGGGAAAAGTTTGTCTCTCATGCTGATATGGATTAATATATTATCATGCTTAACCTCTCATTCTAATTTTGGGCATGGGTTTGCCAGATGGCTAGGACTAAGAAGGCTATTAAGGGTGGCCCTACGCCAATGGATACTCTGGAAGAGGTTGAGGCGGAACCGGTCATTGCTCCCCCAAGAAAGAAACAAAGGGGTGAGGATAAGTTGGAAAAGAAGCCCCATCTCGCAGATGAGATAAGAGCTGGCCGGGTAAATTCTTAGCTGCCTTTATAAATGTTATACTTGGTTGGTTTTTATTATCATTGACATTCTTTCCTCTATTGTTTGCAATGCAGCCTGTCCCTTTTGCTCGGGCTAAGGTGAGTTGGATTCAGATGAGGGATTGGTGGATCGAGCTCCCCGATCGCCTGAAGGATCGGGTGCGAGCGATGGGGTTTGGAGACTTCATGTCTATCGTTGCCTTCCGCATTGATCGTGCTCTCATTTGTGCTCTCTCCGAGAGATGGAGAGATGAGACACACACATTCCATTTCCCGCCGGGGGAGATGACGATCACCTTGGAGGATATCGCGCGGTGCTGGGGTTTGAGGGTGACGGGCCTCCCCGTTTTCTCAAAGGCGAGTGATGCCAAGGCCTCGATCATTCGGTCACGTCTGCATAGGATGTTCGGGGCACGCCCCCAATCTGCTGTGGGTCAGATTGATGCCGAGTGGCTGAGAGAGGCTTATAGTCCAGAGAGGAGGAGGATTCTAAATAGTAAGTATTCCACTACTGCCTTTCTAGCATAGTATCCTTTGTATTCCATTGTTTTTGCTAATCACTTCTCCTTGCTTCATTTCAGAGTGGGCTCGGAACCAGGCGGACTTCTTTGCCAAGTTGAGGGCAAGGATACCGGCTTTGGGAGATCCGCCGATCAGAGGTCATGAGGGAGGTCCAGTTCCCGCAGCGGCCGAGGCTAGGGTTGACGCTGGTAAAATTCAATTCTTTATTCCTTTTGAATTGGATCTTGAGTTGAAAACTCCCATGAGACTAGTACATTTTATATTTACCATTTGCTGACAATACCCACAACTTCCCTGACAGGTGAGGGCCCTTCTTCAGGCGGATCCCGATATGCAGGCGGCCCCGCTGATGATGATGTAGCAGTGGTGGATGCCGTCGATAGTGATGAGGAGATGGATGTGAGCGATGATGATGCGGATTCCCACGAGTCAGAGGGCGAGGTTATCGCGTCTGATGATGGAGATGACGAGATTGATGACGGGGATAGTGAGGATGAGGGGGTGAGGCCTCGCCGGGTCGCCGCTATCGATATTGACGAGGGAGATGATGATGTGGGCGAAGGTGACAAGGGGGATGATGCCGGGCCTTCCGGGGGTAAATGCTCGATTTGGCTTTCTTCAACCGATCTCGGATGCCTTGTATTTTTCAACCTTGTTCTTCATATACTTTCTCTTTTGGTTTCAGGGTATGATTGGCAAGAGGTAGCAGTCGATGGATATACCCGTCGAAAAAGGGTAGGGATACCATGTGAGGTGTTCCAAGTCGTGAGTGAGTACTGAAATGTTTGGTAACTATTTTGCTCCTTATTTCCATTACTGGGTGAATTCCTTATGTCCATTTGGCATTGTGCAGAGCAAAAACAGGGGAGACAGTCTGAGGTCCGCTTAAGGAGACCCAGGCTGATTTCAGCACGGTTGGGTGACGATGAGCATCTCAGGGCTTTTCTATTATTCTTTTTGGGGAGATGCCTCTTCGCCAATGCAACTGGTAATAGAGCGTCCGGTACCCTCATTCGATTTGTACAAGACTTGGATAAGGTTGGCGATTACGCTTGGGGTGCGGCCACCCTTGCCTTTCTTGTCCACAGTCTAGATTCGAGGTGCCGCGTTCAGTCTGGATGCAAGAGCCTTCGAGGGTTTGTGCCGATCTTACAGGTAAAATCTTTTATTGCATGTGTTGTGACCTTAAGTAATCTTCTTTTCTTATCATGTCTCATGCTTCATCTTTTGTAATAATCGAGCTTTAACTTTGAGCAGGTATGGCTCTGGGAGCACATCGTCCAGTGTCGGACCCGAGCGCTTGCCTGCGAGGCTGAGTTGTGTTCCCCGGGCTTCGCAGTGGTACCCTAATGCAAGCTTACGAGGCTTTGCTGACATCTTGCCTCCGGAAATGGCCGAGCGTATTAAAGCCCTCAAGATGAGGCCAGGTGAGCAAGGTTACCGGTTCATCTTGAATGAACTGAAAAATCATGAGGTATGTATTGTCCCTTATCCACTTGCTACATTAAACACTTACCGCCCTTAGCTCTCATTTGCTGCATATACCATGGTTTTTCAGGTGATTTGGCACCCCTATCAGGGTGGACCGGATGATGAGATGGCTGTAGTCCAGGAGGGGCGTGCCTTATTTGAGAGGGACATATGGCTCCACGCCCCTCAGGTAGCAGTTAGATTGGTCGTCAGCCGAGTCGCACGCCAATTGGGACACCATCAAGTTGTTCCCTCGGAAAAGTCTGTCATGCGTCGGTCATACCCAGGGTGGGGTCTGAAAACATTCAAGCGCCGCCATCCTTGCCGGAGAGAAATAAAAAATTGGAGATCAAAGGGGAGGAAGGCCATTTTTGGCGTGGATGCTAGTGCCTGGAGTGATTATGAGGCATATTGGAAGACAGCTTTGCATCGGTATATACTCTCGGAGTCGTACTCTTGCGGGGCTTCATATTCCATTAGTAATTGCGCGGAAGCGGCTGAGTCTTCGTCATCCCTTCGGGTAACCCTTTGAAGTTTGCTTGCTTTAACATTGTATTCTTTCCATTGTGAATCACATTGTTTCTTCCTTTATTTTTCAGGGGGAGATACCGGCAGGAGCAGGGCATCGGCAGGCACATCCGTCATCTGAAAGACAATGTGAGGTGAGGGTTCATGGGACTTCCAATCTTGGTTATAAACTTCGTAATCTCAAAGATATATGCCTCTTCTATTTCTCTAATCGTAACTCTCATGTGTGACAGGGGACATCTGGGGGAGTAGTACCCGATGCGGAGTCCATCCTCAAGGGGGAGATACTTCGATTGTCCCAACTAGTAGAGAAAAAGGTATGACTACTTGATTTAGTGCTTGAGTCAAACAGTGTTCATCTTCTATAGTAATCCTTATCATTCTTGGCATATTGGCATGATTGGTACTTCATAGGATGCGGAGGTCATGAGACTGAGGGCCTCATTGTCAGCCGAGAGGGTACGAGAATTGTCAATCTTAATTGGCCACATGCTATCTCTTTTATACCTTCTTTACTCACAATGCTTTGATAACATGAGCGCCGCCAGGAAAATGAAGCAATTATCGACGCATTGGCAGATTCTCATGAGGTACGAGGTCATGGGGTTAGTTGTCCATTTTGAATTGCTGTTCATGACCTTTGCCACTATGCAGGGTAACAAGGAGCGGGACATGCCTGAGGCCATGAGGACCCAAGTGGAGAGTGATCTCCTCACTCTGCGGGCCGAGGTGGATCGACTGCAGGTTAGCGAAGTTTGGGTCTCAGTTTGTTGCCCTTGTATTCAAGGCGTATAATGAGTAATTCTTAACCATCTTTCTTTGTGACCTTCAGGCAGAGCTTCATAGCGAGCGTGACAAGGCATTTGCGGAGAGAGTTGCTTCAGCGGCGCAGGTATGAACCTTACTCTTGTAATGATTTGATTTGATTCTTCTAACATTGACATGCTTCGTAATCTTGTTGGGTGCAGATTGAGGACTTACGTGCCAAGCTCAGGAGTTTTGAGACCTCTGCGCAGTGAGCATCCTTCCTTTTAAATTCCATGTTTCCTGCTACGAGTCTTTATGAACGTAACGCTTCCTTGCATGTCATCCTACAGAGCGGTGCTATTGTTGTTTCCGCTCCTCCACCCCTTAGCTTGAGCGAGGAGAGGGCTCTCATTCATGATCAATACGCTCAGCGCATGGACCGCATGCAACTAAGTCATGATGAGGTGGTTGCCGACTTACGGAGGCGCTTTGATCGGTGTCGCCAGAGGGCGGAGGAGAGAGGTTATGTATTTTCGAGCTCGACCCGCGCCCCTTCTCAGCGTGCTCCTGGTCCATCTTCCTTTGCTTCATCGGCTCGTCATGAGGGAGCTGCTCCATAGGGTTATCGTTGTTTGATTGATCTATCCAGGATCCGTCTCCATGTGTTCCATGTTGTATTCATATACGTGTTGGTCATGTATCTATGTCATTCCGTCTTGTCTTAGCTCACGGTGTGTACTTGATCTGATGTATATGTTGTGCACATGTGTATTATGTATGTGTAATTGAGATAGTGTGTACTATGCATGTGTGGTTGATTGATGAGGAGTTTTGTGAGGTGTCAGGAATATATGAAGTGTACTTCTTTCATAGGTAACAGGTTTTTTGTATCCGGAGATTTTCCGGGGTCCAAAAACAAGGGGAAGTGCTGTCGAAATTTTTTATAAAATTTCTCAAAATTCGTGCTCTAGCATAGTTCTCGTGAAAAAATAACATTAGAACCTAAGACAGACAAAATGTAATCCATATAATAGACCAAGCGAATAAAATATCATATCAACTTTGACTTGGAGAAGCAATATAGATATTCGGGGTTTTCAAACAATGGGGAGTGCCTGGGTGTGTGATGCTTGTGGCCTAAGCAATTCTATGTTTTAAGGCATTCACATTGTCAGCTATAAGTATAAAGGCAGAGATTCAAGATAAATGCATTTTCGAATCGCACAATATATGATATCATAAAAGGATGTGCATAGCATACATCTATAATCAAATTCATCATAGAATATCATGACAGACATAATTTATGTATCCCAAATTTGGTTACCATCACTTTAATCTTTTCAAGTCATGAGGAGTTGTGCGCAAAACAATACCCATAAAAAAAAAATGCCCCAGCTTGTGGGATGTTTTGGATGTGATCGGGGTTGGGTTCCCTGCAAGGTCTCAAAACGAACTTGTTAGTTTAATATTTTTAGGCCCCCTGCATAGTTTGGCTAAGGTAGCATTTTTCTTTCTCGGTAAAAATGCCAGGGGGCCGTTTTGGCACTCAAGCTTAGAGAATAACAAGATAGAATTGGTACCTTAGGGAATCTATTTTTCCTGCATCCAACCGAAAGTCATTAGTAAAAAAGCATGCATGAGGTGAGTGTGTGAAGGCTAGTGAGTGCTCGTGGCAATCGTGTATGGCATGAGGACCCAGATTGGGAAGCCGTGTGAGATAAACATATATTCGTATGTATATATATAAAAAATGCCCCAGCATAAGACTAGTGTTCATTCTGGCCGTGGGCGAGAGCGTGAAAGTGGACTAGCCTCTCAATCCATGATTGTCACCTTGGTGGCAAAGTAATCTTCCCTAACTATCCTTTGGAGGTCGAGCCCTCACAGGCCCCTCTTTGTAGCTGCTTAGTCTTTTCAGCTGAACTTTAGAAAGTACTTGACCGCCTTTGGGGGCTCATTTGTGAGTTGTGTTCATGTGTGGGGGGCGGTGAGCCACCGTGTGTCCTTAGTGTTGTGGTTTTAGACCACCTTCTGCTTAGTTCGCCTGATAAGCACCCATGTCACTCTAGCGAGCCTAATTCTTTTTTTTTTTTTTGGGACATGTGACTGTGCAATGCCTGGGTCCTTTAAGCTTTCTAATTAACACATGTAACGAGCATTAGGCCAATGACTCCCAAACCAGACGGCTTTAGGGCACTAGGTATGAAAATACCCCTACGAGCTTACTAGCTCGGGTTAAAAAGGCTATGAACCCAAACTAGTCACAATACTTTTATTCTTTTCAAGACTCCTAACTAAACACTTCTTTTTAAGCATCCGACTGTGCAATGTCTAGGTCCCTTAAGCTTTCTAATTAACCCATGTAACGAGCATTAGGCCAATGACTCCCAAACCAGATGGTTTTAGGGCACTAGGTATGTAAATACCCCTATGGGCTTACTGGCTCGGGTTAAAAAGGCTACGAACCCAAACTAGTCATGAAGCTTTTTATTCTTTTCAAGACTAATTCTAACTAAACACCCTTTTTTTTTGACATACGATCAAAAAGCCTTCATGACATGGGCAAACTTACCTACAAACCTTCACATTGGATGGCTTTAACCGTGCGGGAATTTGTGTCGGGCAGATTCACCGTTTTGTGTATTCTTAAGTGTTGGTGTGTGTTCGAGTTCCAAGCTTGATCAGAGTGCATCTCTTCGGTCCTCCTACAGGATTTTTACAACTACTCCATGGAGCAAGGAGGGTCATACTCCGCAAGAAATAAGGAGGGGTCATACCGTGTACCTTTTCAGGTACATAGCGTTCCATGGATCGGGGAGCTCTTCCCCTTCTGCATTCACTAGTCTATATGCATTTCCAGGATATACTTCCTTAATTACATAAGGGCCTTCCCAATTGGGTCGTAACTTACCTCTAGGATGTGGAAGCTGGGATGGAGTGATGCGCTTTAGCACAAAGTCGCCAATCTTGAATTTTCTTTGTTTGACATGTTTGTCGTAGGCTCTGGCAATTCGCTTCCGGTATACTTGTGCATGCTCTGCTGCTTTCATTCTTTTCTCGTCGAGTAGGTCTAGCTGAAGTAGCAATGCTTCTCTCCTCTGGTCTTCTGTTATATCATCATTTAGCTGGATGCGCAGTGATGGATGAAGAACTTCGAGAGGAAGGACTGCTTCCATTCCATAAGTCAAAGAGTATGGGGTTTCTCCTGTAGGAGTTCTTATGGAAGTCCGGTACGCCCACAACGCTTCGACCAAACGGTCTGGCCAATCACTACCTTTGGCGGTTTGCACAGTCTTCTTGATGATCTTCAATAAGGTCTTGTTGGTTGCTTCGGCTTGACCATTTGCTTGGGGATAATATGGGGTTGAATGATGCAGTTCTATATCATATTTTGTGCACAACTCGTTCATTTGTTGGGATATAAATTGTGGGCCATTATGAATGCTTCAGGGATGCCAAACTGGGCTATTATATTCTTTTTAATGAATTTGACTACAGAGGTAGCCTTAATGTTGACAAATGCCTTAGTTGTTGTTGTTAAAATGAATGCCTCGATTAGTTCTTAAATCTGTAATGCAGTCAATCAAGTCACCCTCTTTAGTACCCACTAATTTAGAAACATCCATCCATCATTAATAATCGTGGTTCCTATGGCAATCCCGGTTCTCCTTTAGTTTTGATTGTTCTAGTAGAGGGTTTTTCCACCGCTTTGCCTTGCCTAGGCCTATTATGATGATCAGTCAATTATTTTTTGTATATTGTTTATACTTTTTTTTTTTTTGGGTTGGTAATTTTTGAAAAATTTTTTTTGTGTTTTTAGGGTTTTGTGATTTTTATGTTTTTTTTTTGTAATAATCCTAAGTAATAACTAATTTATTTGGGCTTGTTTGAACTTGCAGCCCTTCATTGACTTGAAGCTCAGGGTCTGCCTAGCATGATTATGTTTTTCCATTGTGTGTGCTAGTGATGTGTTGCGCACTTTGAATATTTTGACTATTCGAAAACGTGCGCGTTTAAGACCTCTCGACCTACGTGTTTTTATCAGTGGGTGTCTAGTCTGGGTCTTACCATTTTGCTCTCTTCGGAAACGAGAGCGTTGAAACACCTTCGACCTTCGCCATTTAGGCCTTGGTTTGATGATAACACATTTTATTTTATTTTGGTATTTTATTTGATAGATTGGACATGTTCTTTGTTTTTGAGATGTTGGAATAATGCATTTAGGCCATGAGTTTTTATTTTGGTCCATCCGGAAACGAGACCGTTGAAATATTTTAGACCTCCGCCACTTGGGCCTTGGTCTCATGTTAAAAGGTTTTATATGTGTCTCATTATGCTTCTTTCTTTGATAATATGGATATGATTTCACTCGTTGATGCATTAAGATAAGGCTCTTATATCGGGGATCTTTAGTTTGCCCTCGCCGAAAACGAGAGCGTTGAAATGTTTTAGACTTCCGCCATTTGGGCTTCGGCCTTAAAGAGTTTAAACAATTAGTGGATTTGGGATCTTTAAAAGTTGGTTTTCTATTTTTCTTTGATGATCTTTGGTCTTTTGCTTTCTTAATTGTTTGACCCTCATCTTTTGTGTGAAACGTGTGATTTTCCCTTTTTCTTCTGGCTCTAGGTTTTGTTGTAGTGCGTCTAGCTTCCTTAAATGTAGTTTGTCCATGTTTTGTTAGGCGTGCTCTAAATTTTCTTTGTAACCTAGCAGACTTACATCGTGAGAGTCTTTGAACAAGGGTGTAATTTTGATATTTTGGTTGTGCCACTACTGGAAGGTCATGTGGGACAAGACTTTCTTCAGTCATGCGGATTTCTATGTTATTCATCAGAACTATAGGAATCTTGGGTGATGCATTTGGGTGAATACCTGAAAGTTCTTCTACAGTCAAGTCTCCGAAAGTCTTTCCTAGAGCTTCAAGAGTCGTCTCAATTCTTTCGTGGAAACTAATTGGGTCAAACTGTATTTGGCTTTCTAGTTCGGGAATGATCTCTATTGCTGTGCTTGGATTTTGCACTTCATGGGTAGGGTACCATTCTAGGTGAAGGGTCGGAGTTGGATCAACTCTTGGTAGTTGTCTCTTCTCAAAGTATTCTATGTAATCTTGGCTCATGATTATTGGATTGGTCAAGGGCTGGCATGGTAAACCTTTTAGAATACCCTGAAGTCTTAGTCTCACATTTAAATGGGCCTTAATCAGGGTTAATATAGGATTAGGCTCTATCTCATTGTAGAAGTCATGCTTGTCCTCTAAGGTTGGTTCAATTACATCGTTATCCTTTGATCTTCTAAGAGGGTTTGACCTATGAGGCTTACTAGTCAAGACATCATTTGATTGTGGCTCCTCCTCTAGGGTCTTTTCTAATAAGATGGTGTGACCTATGTGAGAGCTTCCTTGTTGAATTTTGGTGCAAGGCCTAACAATCTCCTGGTGTTGGTTCTCAGGTAATGCTTTGGTTTCTATGATAGGTTCTGATGGATTTGCTCGTTCTAGTGGCATGCTCGATAAGATCGACTTCTTCCTAACCTCAGATTTGAGTTTTTCTATGTCTATTTGCAATTCACTAAACATATTTGGACCAAGAAATTCAACTCCAGATTCTTTTTCATTCTTTATTGGCTCAATTGGTGTTGGGATAGGTTTAAGATGCATTTGTTTTGGTCTAGGGAAATTTTGTTCATCGTTTGGTTGCATGTTTATTTGTCTTTGGATCATGATTTGGGTTTTACATGATGGCATAGGATCGAAGTTCTTTTGTTTGCATTGTGGTCTATGTCTTTTAGTGGTATTGGTCTTGGATTGAGGTTTTGGATCACATAGGATTTTGTTCGTTTGTGTTTGGTATTTTATTACAAATGAAGATGGTTTAACCAGTCTATGGGTTTTCACACCTGATTCGGGGTCATTCGATTCAAACTTGACTGGTTCGTGTGTTTCAGATCTTATGACATCAAAATCCTTAATTAATTCATCCACTCGCTCCATTTGATGGTCAAGTATCTTCATAGTCATCATGAGTTCGGGTTCTTCATTTAAATCATTAGGTTGTATTGTCTCGTGTGTTTTCGGTTGAATCGTTATGTCTTTTATTTGTTGTGTTGAATGATCTTCGTTTGGTTGTGTTTGGGGTGACATTTGTGGTTTTGATATTTCTGATTGGATGACTGCTTGTGATTGATCTAGTTCGTTCATTGGTTGTGTGTTGATCTGAGTTTTACCATACCTAGGTGTTTCATATTGCTCATAATTTTCATTAAGCATATCATAAAACTTCTCAGGAGGCATGTCTTTAAAGATGGGATCGTAGATCTCGTCAGAAGATTCAGAAGTTTGGTCATATGGTGGATAATAGGTTACTTCAGGGGCTAAAGTTGTCAAATATGGAGGATCATAGGTCCAATTCTTGATAACATGATCTGGTGAGCTATCAGTTATGGGATACGGTGTGTCTATGATTTCTTCACCTTTGAGTTGATGGAAGGGAGCAAAATATGTTCTAAGAATTCGTATCCCCTCTTCTACTTCGTAGCCTTTCCATAATGTCGGGATCTTGATCTCTTCGGTCATAAGTCTCCTTAGAGTTTCTGAGATTAATCCAAGTTCCCATTCTAGGTATTCACCACCTATCAATTGTTCTTCAAGGGGCTTCCCTGTGTTTGCATATGGATCATTTTTCGGAGTGATGCTCTTAAACCAGTCAAGGTTGGGTAACTCTAGCTCACTTATTTCCACCATTTTAGCAAACTCTTCCTGGATCTGTTTTCGAGATACTTTGGATTTGCGTGGTAAAAATGGATTTTGGGTTCTAGCATTTGTGGGTGAGTTTCTTTCGTGGTTTTGATTAGATGTCTGACTAAGTTGGTCGGTCGGAATGTGAGTGGATTGTTGATATATGATCGTTGGAGATTGGGTTAGTGGATGGATTGAGTTGGATGGTATGGTTGGGCGTAGCTGGAATTGGTCAATGATTATGGCAGGTAGTGTTTTTTGGTTGAATGGTGAGGGATGGGTGGGATGATGGCTTTCATTGGATGGCGTGGATTGGAATGGTTGATAGGTCGGATAAGGATGCATAGTTATGGATGGTTGGATAAGTTGATTGAATTGATGAGATTGGATGGTTTCGATTGGTGAAGGAATTTGATTGGATGGGATGGTTTGGATGGACTGGTAGGTTTGAATAGGCGAATGAGTTTGATTGGATGGGATGGATTGGTTGGATTGGTAGGTTTGATCGGGATGGATTGAAATTTGGTTTGTTGTTATATACTGTGTGTTTTGGATGTAGATTCGTTGATCATTAAGTTGTAAATTATGATTTATGTCATGATTAATGTTTTGATTGTTTAAATTTGTGTGCATTGTGTTTTGATTAGATTGAGCGTAATATTGTTGAGTCGGTTGGGAAGTAGTTTGATATGATTGGGGATGATGGATCGAGCCATGGTTTGGTCTTGTGTGTTCGTAAGAGGCATGATTGTTTAAGTCTTCGTTTGCATAAAAGTGTTGCATAGATCTGAGGGAAGAGGTTTGAGTCGTTACAGTTTGGTTGGAAAGGTATCGATAATTTTGTGTTTCGTTGTGGTAGTGTTGGTTTATATTCGTGTATGAGTTATTTAAGTTTTCAAAATCTTGAGTCATGTTGTTCGTGTGAGATTGGTAATTTGAGTCGAGCATGTATGATCTTTGGGATGCAATTGTTCGATGTGGATTTTGATAGGCCATCTTATATTCGATTTCCAAAGCAATTATCAAACAATATCATGTAACACCAAGAGATTTTTTTTTGTTCAAAATAGAAGGGAGGGAAGAGGAGAGAGTTTTTTTTTTTTTTTTTTGAATTTTGTTTTAGTGATTAAAGGGAAAGTTTTAATGATGGTTTATTTCTTATGTTATAATTAGAGAAGGCTTAGTGGGTGGTCCAATCGGACCTTAGGTTTTAATTTTCGGACTGCACTCATAACAACCCTAAACTGAATGGGACACGGACATCTAATCATTGATTGGATGTTCGTGTCCTACAATAAAACCCCAAAAAGACCCAAATAAATGACATGAAAACAAAAGAGGTCCCATCACGATCGCCAGGCTGTCGGATGTGAATTTCGACCCCCCCAAAAAAGGAAAGAAAGGGGAATTTTGCGTGGGGAAATCTCTATTCGTCTATATATGCTATTTAAATTTTACATCGAAAATGAGGATTCCGACTACCCTCAAAATCAATGGATCACGATCGCCAGCTACGGATACGGCCGTAACACCGTTCTTCGACGAAAGCCGAAGAAATGTAGGGAGAAAATAAGTGGGTGGGTTCTTCCTCTCGTCTAATGTGCTGCCGGCAACACACGACGGTTGTCCTATCACATTAATTTGGGTCTCTTTGGGTCTTTTTAATATAGGGTCAAATTAGGGTCATGAGTTAAAGTCCAAATAAAGGTTAATCCTCACACAGCATAATCATAATATATCCAAGTAAAATAAAGTAACTAAAGAAAAATAATGGGGGGAGGTGCCAAATATTTAAGAAGAGGATTGGCCCCGTTCCCGGGTACCCCCTTCAGATCCCTTGGCAAAATAGGGTTTAAAGGCTGACTTTTCAAATCAAAATGATGATGCAAATGAGATTTTGACTTGTGATTTCTGTGTTTTTCGTGTGCGATACACGAGTGATAAAAATGAAAGGCCGATGGGCCGTAATTGATTGGAGGTGGCCGATGGGCCAGTGTTTGTTTAAGGGTGGCCGATGGGCCGTGATTGTTTAAGGGTGGCCGATGGGCCGAAGTAAAAAGTGTGTGTGAAATCACTCATCTCATCTCGTCATTCTCATTTATTCAATTTTAGAAGTCAGTTCTTCATTTCCTTTTATCATTAAATTCAATTAAATATTTGGCACCTGAGGTGGAGGAAGAAATAAAGGAAAATCTTTTTGGGTTTATTTTGTTGGTTTTATAGTTTTTATGGATTTTTGATATGGGGCTAGAAGGGCCTAACTAGGGGATTTACTTGGATTTACGTAATTAATGCTTTATTACTGATCATCGGATTAACCTTAACCTAAGGTCCTAGACCGCCCACATCAGCTTTCCCAATTCCCTAACGGAACAGGAAGAGTGATGGGGTGAAGCCTAATGCTCTAAACTACCTAACAAGGTAATCCAATTTGATCCTAGGGTGTAAATAGCCTAAGTTTGATAGTTCCTGCGCCTAAGCAGTTTGTTGAGTAAGATCTTAATTGATTCGATTTGTTGTGAGTTGTGGTTTTGATTGAGAGTGGTTTAGAGATGTTTTAAGGATCTGGTTAATGTGTTCTTCTATATTTTAGACTTATGTTATTTTTAATTTAAATCAGAATTCTAAAAAGTAGTCGAAAATCACAATTCAAGATTAAAAACAGGGTAGGTGCCCAGGGGGTGGAGCCTATCCTAACAGTTTATGCTTTTCAGACTTTTCGATCTCTTTTCAGAATTCTGGGGGTTTTAAGGGCTATGTTTCACTCTGAGGAATGTTTTAATGTCTCTGTTGTTCTAATGTCAAAGTGATGCGGGTCCGGATTTTGAAATAAAACGAGGATTCGTGTTTTAGTGCAAGTGGAAGGATAGGCACCAAAGGGGTGGCGCCCAGGTGAATTGGCAGGATGGGCGCCCAGGGAGTGGTGCCCAGGTGGTTTGCCTGTGATTTTGTGTTGTGCCGGATAGGATTTAATTATTGGTCTGTGGGTCTGGAGATTAATTAAGGTTCTGGTCTTAGTTAGTTTAAGTTGTAAGGTGTTTAATTATTAATTTTTAGTTGAATTGGTTGGGTAGGTTTGAAATGTAGGCTAGGCGCCCAGAGGGTGGTGCCTAGGTGAAACTGGTAGAATGGGCACCCAGGGGGTGGCGCCCAGATGGATTGATAGGATAGGCGCCAAGGGATTGGTGCCTAGGTGGAATCTTTATGGTTTGGTCGGTTCCAAAGGGTTTTGGGTATTAAGTCCGAATCGATTAAGGTTCCAAGTGTTTTAAGGTTAAAGGTATTATGTTATGTTGATTGGGATTGGTTTGAGGTTTTAATTAATTAGGTTAGGTTATGAATTTAGGGCTTTTTATGAAAAGGAGTAGGCTGGGCGCCCAGGGTGTGGTGCCCAGATGGATGTGTTTTATGGTTCGGTTGGGTTTTGTGATTCTTTGGTCAATCTCAGGTTTGAATTGATTTAAGGGTCTAGGATTTGATGGAAAGTGTTTATTCATGTTCAGTTGGGGATGAATCTGTTGGAATTTGAGATGACTTGAGAAGTCTTTTGATGAATTGAAGAAGTTAGCATCTCAAGTATTGTTTTGAGTTGGAATTCTTGTCAACACATTGTCACAAACATGATGTTAATAGGCTAGTGTTGATAGAGCTGAAAAGAAGAAACAGAAGTGAAACAGTCAGGAATTCAGAATTCCTGAAGCAGAGCACGCGGTCGACCGGGCTCTTCATGCGGTCGACCGAGCAAGAAGAAACCTGCAGAAAACAGATTCAGGTAGCTCCCAGTTATTTTCGTGACACAGTGTGTCTTCGGTCGACCGGGACCCCAGGATGTCGACCGAGCTCAAAAGTTGTCTGTTTCCAGTCAGTGTCTTCGGTCGACCGAGCAAGCCAGGATGTCGACTGAGCACGGGAACCAGAGTTGCGCAGAATTAGAAGTTTTGCACGAAAATTCAGCACTCTTATCTAATTTGTTTGGGACTCTTTCTAAACGAATTGTAGCCTGTTTTAAATACAATTAAGGGTTACTATAACCTATATAAAGGCATGTATGGGTCGTTCTAAAGATACACCAGAAGAGAGAAAGAATAGAGAAGAGTTTAAGAGAGTTCTTGAGAGAAAGAAGAAGCTGCTGGTGTGTGTTGCTGTGTGCTGATGTGGTGACGTTTTCTACAGCAATTGTGGACGAGATTATGCTCTTGAAGATGGTGATTCGTCCATGAGTTAAGTGTCTCTCTGTTTATGCTTTAATTTCAATTTGTAAGGGATTGAGAGAGAGAGAACTGTAGAGGGGAAGGGCTGTAGACAGAATTAATCTTCTATTCTGTTTTTACATCAAGTTGGTGCTTGGTGTTTAGGGTTTGGTGATCCTATCTGTGGGTGCAGATAAATTGTAAAGGGAGTCGGTGCTTCCTAGATAGTTGGTGCTATCTGAAACTAAGGGTTGGTGCTCTTTGTCGTTGGTGCGACTAAATAGATTCAGATCTGTCCCGGATTGGTGTTCGGACAGTCTTTGAACCGTGGACGTAGCCTTTCGGTGAACCACGTTAAATCTGGTGTCATTGTGTGATTTGACTTGTTTTGTTGTTGAATTGGACCTGTTTTTAGAAATCACTGATTCACCCCCCCCCCCTCTCAGTGATCGCGATATCCAACAATTGGTATCAGAGCGAGGTTCCCTTGATCAGTTTAATACGCTAAGGGTGATCTCTTGTCAAATCACATGGCAGTCAATACAGGGAATATGAAAGCACCTCTGTTTGATGGTTCTAATTACTCCTTTTGGAAGATTAGGATGCAAGCCTTCATCAAATCTCTTGGCTATGATGTTTGGGAGGCTGTCAGAGCCGGTTACAATGCTGCCACCGTACCCAATGATACAGCATCGAAGAAGTTGGCAGACAACGACTCCAAGGCGCAGAATGCACTCTTTAGTGGCCTTGTGGACAGCGAGCTTGTCAAAGTAATTGCATGCAAAACAGCCAAGGAAATTTGGGACAAGTTGCAAAGCATACATGAAGGTGATGAGAAGATTAAAGAAGCCAAATTGCAAACTCATCGCTCTCAATTCGAGTCTCTTCGCATGGAGGAAAGCGAGAATGTTGACTCGTATATGCAACGAGTGAATGAAGTCACGAATGACATTCGTGGACTAGGGGAGGAGATTAAAGAGCCGGTAATAGGGGAGGAGATTAAAGAGCCGGTAATCGTCAAAAAGGTTCTAAGATCTCTTCTTCCCCGGTTTGATTCAAAAGTCTCAGCCATCGAAGAAGCCAAAGATCTGAATGCATTTTCCATGGATGAATTACATGGTTCTCTAACTGCCTATGAGATGCGCATAGGAA
Organism: Litsea cubeba; assembly: GCA_012931725.1. Classification (NCBI taxonomy): domain Eukaryota; kingdom Viridiplantae; phylum Streptophyta; class Magnoliopsida; order Laurales; family Lauraceae; genus Litsea; species Litsea cubeba. The sequence goes on from CM022955.1 coordinate 50,892,241, forward strand.
AGACGTCTTCATCTGATAAAGAAGCGGCCTTCAAAGTTCAGAAAAAGGCAAAAGAGACTGCTGGTCATGATGTTGATACCGATGATGATGAGCTTGAGGCTCAATTTGTTAGAAAGTTGAAGAAAGGAAGCAATGGCAAGTACAAAGGGAAGCTACCCTTTAAATGCTTCAGTTGTGGAGGTATTGGTCACTTTGCTGCGAAGTGTCCGCTAAAAGAAGACAATGATAATGACTCTTATGCTGAAAAGAGTAAAGGAAAGAGAAATTTCAGAAAAAGGGGCAAAGCTAAAAACTTTCTATGTCAACAAGATGACAGCACGTCTGAAACTTCAGACGATGATGAATCAACCGAAGCTCTCTTCATGGTCACTGTTGAAGAAGAAGAAGAGCTAGATCCGGAAGAGGATGAGGAGGCTGAAGTCAATCTTGAAGAGGAACTCATAGCCGCACTTGAGGAGCTTAGCATGGAACGCAAATCAAGTAAGAAAAATATGAAACTTCTCCATGAATCTGAAAGTTCTATTATTGCTTTGAAAACTCAAGTAGAAGAATATAAAAGAATGGTAGAAGTCCTTGAAAACCAAATAAGTATCAAAAAGGAAGAGGCTATGAAACTTGAAACTGAGATCGCTAGAGCAAAGGCTGAAAATTTGGAAAATAGCATAAAACTTAAAGCGCTCCAAGCGATTGAAGGGACTATGAAACTCAATGAACTACTGAAAGTTCAAAGACCTGCCCACTTCAGATTTGGTCTAGGATTTGAGAAAGGTGAATCCTCTAAGATTGCACCTCCTGTAAAGAAAGAGTTTGTGAAGCAAGTCACTGCACCTTCTAACTCTATGAAGCCCACTCAACCTAGAAAGGAGTCCATTCCTGTTAGAAAGGTAATGAAGACTAACCAGCCACAAAGAAGATATAAATTCTATGGTTATTGCTTTCATTGTAATATGTTTGGACATAAAAGAGCTGATTGCAAATTCTATGTAAGAAACAGCCCACTTGTGACTAGGAATCCTTTTTCAATCCTAAGTAGCCACAAAATTGAGTGCTATATATGTCATAATTATGGACACTTGGCTAGGGATTGTAGGTTGCATATTGCTAACAAATTTCAGGTTGAAAAGAAACCCAAGTTAATCAAGGCTTGGAGAGCAAAGCAAAGTGCAGAAAGTCCCAAAGAATCTCTCATTGTGCAAATGGCATTCAATGCACAAAAGAAGGCAGCACCATGGGTCCTTGATAGTGGTTGTTCAAGCCATATGACTGGTGATAAAGAGAAATTCATCAAATTACAGCACTATGAAGGCGGTTCAGTGAAGTTTGGCAACAATGATGGTGCCAAAATCTGCGGAAAAGGTGTTATTCAGCTTATGGCAAACAAGATCAGATCTGAAGAAGTCTTATATGTGTCTGGATTGAGACACAACCTGCTTAGTGTGAGCCAGATCTGTGACAAGGGTCACGAAGTTATCTTCACAAAGAATGGGTTTGCCATCAAGAAGAGTAGCAACGGGAAAACAGTGGCAACTGGATCAAGAACTGCTGGAAATCTCTATACCTTGTCAGATGGAGCTGAAAAGACCTGCTTGATGAGTCGGACAGAGGAAAGTTGGTTGTGGCACAAACGCCTTGGGCATCTAAGCTTTGATAACATGTCAAAGATTTGCAATTCAAAGGCAGTAAGAGGCATGTCTACAGTTGAAAAGCCTTCCAATCCCATTTGCGACTCTTGCCAAAAGTGAAAGCAAACGAGGGTTATGTTCAAGTCAAAGGAGCATCATTCCAAGAAACCTCTTGAGCTAGTGCACACTGACCTCTGTGGACCGATGCGAACTCAAAGCACCAATGGAGATAAGTATTTCATGTTATGCATTGATGATTATACTCGTATGACATGGGTATTGTTTCTTAAGCATAAGCATCAAGCACTTGATCGTTTTAAAGTGTTTAAAGCACAGGTTGAAAATCAATTGGAAAAACGGATCAAGATTTTAAGGTCTGATCGTGGAGGCGAGTTCACATCTGAAGAGTTCACTAAATATTGTGAACATCATGGCATTCAAAGACAGTACTCAGCCCCTAGAACTCCACAGCAAAATGGAGTTGTGGAACGGAAGAATCGTACCGTACAAGAGATGGCTCGTACGATGCTAAGTGAAAGCAAGATGGCTGACAAGTATTGGAAAGAGGCAATTCATACGGCTGTCTACATTCAAAACCGATGCTTGATCAGGGCACATGAAGTCAAAACTCCCTATGAGCTATGGTTTGGAAGAAAAGCAACAGTCAAGCACTTCAAAGTCTTCGGCAGCAAGTGTTACATCAAGCGGCTCGAACAAAATCCGGGCAAATTTGAAGAAAGAGCTGACGAAGGTATATTTATAGGTTACTCCTCTACTAGCAAGGCATATAGGTGTCTTAACAAAAGAACCAGAAAAATCATAGAAAGTGCTGATGTGAGAATAGATGAGAATATTGAACCAAAGAATGCAACTCATAATGACAGTCCAGTTTATGAGGACTCGAGTGAGATTGATGATGAGATGGCTGAATCTAATGATTCTGAGAAATCAAAGGATGACTCAGAAGATACTTCACCTAAGAAGCACAGCACTTGGGTAGAGCAACACCCTAAGGATCAAATCATTGGAGATCCTAAGGCAGGCGTTCAAACTAGACAAAGTGTAGTTAGCAATTACTCACTTGTGTCCACCATTGAACCCAAGACTGTGGCTGAAGCCAGTCTCGATGATAGTTGGTTGAAAGCTATGCATGAGGAGTTGGAGCAAATTGAGAAGAACTCCACATGGGAACTTGTTCCTCGACCTACTGATAAGAATGTTATTGGTACTAAATGGGTCTTTCGGAATAAGCTGAATGAAGATGGTCAAGTCATTAGAAACAAAGCAAGGTTGGTTTGTAAAGGCTATGCTCAAGTTGAAGGCATAGATTTTGAAGAGACCTTTGCACCGGTGGCTCGTCTGGAAGCTATTCGTATGTTTCTTGCATTGGCAGCATACAAAACCTTCAAGGTATTTCAGATGGACGTAAAGTCAGCTTTCTTGAATGGTTTACTTGAAAAGGAGGTCTACATTGAGCAACCTGATGGTTTTCTCATCAGCAAAAATTCAGACCTAGTGTGCAAATTGAAAAAGGCTCTTTATGGACTGAAACAAGCGCCAAGGGCATGGTATGCAAGGCTGGATCTCTATCTCCGCAAGATCGGTTTTGGAAAAGGAATGGTTGATAGCAATCTGTATGTCAAAACTGAGTTAAGCAAACAGCTGGTTGTCATTGTTTATGTTGATGACATAATCTTTGGTGGCAATGATGAGGAGATGTGCAGGAATTTCGCTGAAGAGATGAAGAAAGAATTTGAGATGTCAATGCTTGGAGAACTAAAGTTCTTTCTTGGTTTACAAGTTCAGCAGCTGAAACATGGCATCTTCATATCACAAATGAAGTACATTAAGGAAATGCTGAAACGGTTCAATATGGAAGACAGCAAGCCAGTGAGCACACCAATGTCAACGAACACAAAGCTTAGCAAAGATGATAAGGCCTCGTCCGTTGATCATACCACCTATCGCTCTATGATAGGAAGCTTGCTCTACTTGACTGCAACAAGACCAGATCTTCTACAAGCAGTATATATGGTTGTACGTTTTCAAGCAGCACCAACTGAAACGCACCTTACAGCAGTGAAAAGAATCTTTCGATATCTGAAAGGTACAATGGAGCTTGGTATCTGGTATCCCAAAGGCAAATCCTTCACTCTTGTTGCATATTCTGATGCCGATTGGGCTGGATGCGTAGATGATCGCAAGAGTACTAGCGGCGGCGCATTTTATCTTGGAGAAAGATTAGTTGCTTGGCATAGTAAGAAGCAAGACTCAGTATCCCTTTCGACAGCGGAAGCGGAATACATTGCAGCGGCAACTTGTTGTACGCAAGTGTTATGGATGCGGCAAATGCTCTCTGATCTAGGAGTTCCTACAACGGATCCTACGCCGATCCTATGTGACAACACGAGTGCAATTCATATATCTAAGAATCCTGTTCAGCACTCTCGAACGAAGCATGTAGCAATTCGTTATCATTTTCTTAAAGATAAAGTTGCTGATGGAGAGGTCAAATTGGAATATGTTCCAACAACTGAGCAAGTGGCTGATATTTTCACGAAACCTCTGCCAAAGGAAGTCTACGAGTATCTCCGGAAAAAGTTAGGAGTTACTCACTCTCCTAAACCGTAGGAGTTGTGCTTGAAAGGGGGAGCAATGCATTCATTGAATATCCTATTCGCTCCTCGGTTTGGTCCCTTTGGACTTGTTGTCAAAGGGGGAGAGATGTTATGCTATGATAGCAAGGAGAGATGTTATGCTATGAAAGCTAGGGGGAGATTGTTGACAGTGCAGTGCATGGTTGATATTTCAGAATTTCAGAATTGGTTCCAAGTAAGTTTTGAAAAGAACTTGGAAGAGCTGCAAGCTGGAGTTGAAAGTGTTGAAGTTCCAATAGTGTTGCCAACAATTCCAAAGGGGGAGATTGTTGGAATTTGAGATGACTTGAGAAGTCTTTTGATGAATTGAAGAAGTTAGCATCTCAAGTATTGTTTTGAGTTGGAATTCTTGTCAACACATTGTCACAAACATGATGTTAATAGGCTAGTGTTGATAGAGCTGAAAAGAAGAAACAGAAGTGAAACAGTCAGGAATTCAGAATTCCTGAAGCAGAGCACGCGGTCGACCGGGCTCTTCATGCGGTCGACCGAGCGAGAAGAAACCTGCAGAAAACAGATTCAGGTAGCTCCCAGTTATTTTCGTGACACAGTGTGTCTTCGGTCGACCGGGACCCCAGGATGTCGACCGAGCTCAAAAGTTGTCTGTTTCCAGTCAGTGTCTTCGGTCGACCGAGCAAGCCAGGATGTCGACCGAGCACGGGAACCAGAGTTGCGCAGAATTAGAAGTTTTGCACGAAAATTCAGCACTCTTATCTAATTTGTTTGGGACTCTTTCTAAACGAATTGTAGCCTGTTTTAAATACAATTAAGGGTTACTATAACCTATATAAAGGCATGTATGGGTCGTTCTAAAGATACACCAGAAGAGAGAAAGAATAGAGAAGAGTTTAAGAGAGTTCTTGAGAGAAAGAAGAAGCTGCTGGTGTGTGTTGCTGTGTGCTGATGTGGTGACGTTTTCTACAGCAATTGTGGACGAGATTATGCTCTTGAAGATGGTGATTCGTCCATGAGTTAAGTGTCTCTCTGTTTATGCTTTAATTTCAATTTGTAAGGGATTGAGAGAGAGAGAATTGTAGAGGGGAAGGGCTGTAGACAGAATTAATCTTCTATTCTATTTTTACATCAAGTTGGTGCTTGGTGTTTAGGGTTTGGTGATCCTATCTGTGGGTGCAGATAAATTGTAAAGGGAGTCGGTGCTTCCTAGATAGTTGGTGCTATCTGAAACTAAGGGTTGGTGCTCTTTGTCGTTGGTGCGACTAAATAGATTCAGATCTGTCCCGGATTGGTGTTCGGACAGTCTTTGAACCGTGGACGTAGCCTTTCGGTGAACCACGTTAAATCTGGTGTCATTGTGTGATTTGACTTGTTTTGTTGTTGAATTGGACCTGTTTTTAGAAATCACTGATTCACCCCCCCCCCTCTCCGTGATCGCGATATCCAACAGAATCGAGTTCCAATTAATTGGGTTTAATGGTTTCCTACGGAATGGACGGGGTAGGTGGAATTCACAGGCTGGGCGCCCAGAGGGTGGTGCCCAGGTGGATTGACAGATTAGGCGCCAAGGGGGTGGTGCCTAAGTGGATTGACAGGCTGGGCGCCCAAGGAGTGGTGCCCAGGTGGCTGTCTTGAGGTTCGGCTTGGTTTTGACGTTCTAGGTTGATTCGAAGTTGGGTTTTGTGGTTTAATGCGTTTGGATGAAAAGTATCTTTTAGTATTCAGTTGAGAAAGAATTAGATTTAAGTTAATTAGGTTTAGTTTTTAATTGGTTGGTTTCCAAGAAACGAGTAGTGTAGGTGGAGCTCACAGGCTGGGCGCCCAGAGGGTGGTGCCCAGGTGGATTGATAGGCTAGGCGCCCAGGGGGTGGTGCCCAGGTGACTGCCTTGTGGTTTGATTTGGTTCGATGGATTTTAAGTTAATCCGAGGGTGAATTGATTAGAGTCTTAGGTTTCTTAAGTCCTAAAGTGTTTTAGTGTGCTAATTCGGGTTGGTTTAATTAGAAGTTTCAATTAAAAATTTCTTAGTAAAGGGATAGGATGGGCGCCAGGGGAGTGGTGCCCAGGTGGATTGGAGAGTATGGGCGCCCAGGGAGTGGTGCCCAGGTGGATCTTTTTAGGGTTTGTTAGTTTTGTATCTTTTAGGTAGATTCGAGTTTAAGTTGGTTAAGATTTCAGGTCTTTCAAGTTAAAAGTATTTTAGTGTGTTAATTAGGGTTGGTTAAAGTCTTAATTAATTAGATTAAATTTTAAATAGAGCCTCTTAGGGAATGAATAGGCTGGGCGCCCAGGGAGTGGTGCCCAGATGGATCTGGCAACAGGGCACCCAGGGAGTGGCGCCCAGATGGATCTGTTTTAGGATTTTAATTAAGTTCTTGGTTATTTTTAATCCGAATTAATTAAGGTCTCAAGATCTTTTGGATTAAAGGTATTTATTGTATTAATTGATGTGAGATTAGAGCCTTAACTAATTATGCTTAATCCTTAATTAGGGACCTTTAGTGAATAAGCAAGTTAAGCTCAAGAGAGGAGAAGCGGTTCCCTAAACAATCTTAGTGATTCCTTAGTCCAATTTCAGTCCAAATTAATTAGATTGTTTGTTCTAGGGTTCTTAATGATTTGGCAATTCTTAAGTTAATTAACTATGATATTTTAGGGTTTATCCTACTTAGGCGCGAGATTTGATAATCTAGGCTATCTACCTACTATTTTTGGGTTTTCTTTGTATTTTTTAATTTGTTTTTGGTTTCTCCTCTAATTTACTAGAGAGTAAGGGAAGAGAAGAAATAGTTTTATGTTTTATGATTTTTTTTTTGGTTTTTTTATGACTTTATGTTTCAGATGATATGGTGGTGTGTGATGAAAACGATAATTTGAAGTTCAGAACATATCAAACAAGCAAACATATCATTGTTATGCGATTTCTAAATGAACTAAATGCGAGAGATCGAAACTTGTGCACAAAGGTGGAACAGTCCACCTAGGCGCCACACCTGTGGTGCCTACCCTGCTCAGTCAGGGTTTTCAAAGATTCGCAATGAATGCACAATAGTCTTAAGATTTTCAACACAATTTCCGATATTCAGTAACTGATGCGGATGTCCTAATGCGAACTACTAATGATGCAACTAACAAATCTACGAGAAAATGATGTAACAAGTAGAGATCTAAAACCCAAACCCTTTCTCGGAAGGGTAGGCGCCCAGATGGTGGCGCCTAGCCAAACCAGAGATGGTAGGCGCCCAGTGGGTGGCGCCCAGCCTTCTGAGATAGGCTTTTCACGACCTCCTCGATCTAAATGAGGATGATGATGCTATAAATGCGAGATCTAACCTAGTTAAGCACTTAGAACTACGAAATCAATGCAGATCTACACCACTAGTATGAATCTAAACATGTTATTAATATGATGAGATGCTGATACCATTTTTATCAAGAACTAATATAGATCTATGATGCATGAATGATCCTAAGCATGTTTCTAAACAAAGATGATGATAAAATGCAGCAGAAGAATAGAAAGATCTAGGAATACCGGTTTGAATCACACTTTTCAAGTTCCTAGAACGAGGCTTACGCGAAGAACCATAGCTCTAGTTGAAGATATGGAAGTCTTCTCCTCTATTTCCCCTTCTTCTTCTCTAGATCTGAAGCTTTCTCTCTAATGGTGGCTACCTTTCTCCTTTTTGCTTATTCTCTATACTTTTCTCTCTTTTTAGGGTAGCTCCCTTGTAAATGAGGTTAAGAGATCCTTAAATAGAGGTTTGGGATGAGTTTAGGAGGGCTAGGGCTTCATTAGTTCGTGTTTCTAGAAGGTTTCACGCATCCCAAGGCGGCTTAAGTGTTTTGAGATAAATTAGGGTTTGGAAAAGAGGCTGGGCGCCCATGGGGTGGTGCCCAGGTGACTGCATAGGGTGGGCGCCACAGGGCTGGCGCCTATGTGGACTGGTTCATGGTAGGCGCCCATGGGGTGGAGCCTACGTGGTTCGGGTCATTCTCAAAGTTTGGTCCCATCTGAAGTCGGAATAGAATGGATAGATGGTCAATTGAGGGGACCTACACTAGCACTTAATTGACTGGGCGCCACAAGGGTGGTGCCCAGGTGGACTGGACAGTGTGGGCGCCCACCACAGGGTGCCTATGTGGACCGGAGAGTGTGGGCGCCACAAGGGTGGTGCCTAGATGGAAAGTTGTTTGGGTCTTTGTTTGGAGTGGTTACGGGCTGCCCTAAGTTAAGTTTGTGGAATAATAGGGTGGGCGCCACACATGTGGTGCCTAGGTGGGCTGAAGAGTATGGGCGCCACACATGGGGCGCCTAGATAGAATAAAGAGTGGGGTGGGCGCCACACATGGGGTGCCTAGGTGGAGTCAATTCATTTTCGGAGTTTGGTCCCTACGTTGAGTGGTTCCGGTCCATTTTAGGTCAAACTAGTGATTTCGGAGGGTGGGCGCCACACATGGGGCGCCTAGGTGACCATGACTAGTGAGGGCGCCACACATGGGGCGCCTAGGTGAATTTGAGTAGGGTGGGCGCCCCTTGGGTGGTGCCTAGATGAATTTCTGTTACTCTTTCTAAGGCAAACTTCGAAAACTCATAACTTTTGATCCGCTTATCGGATTTGGACGTTCTACATACCGTCGGAAAGCTCTTGAAGTGAAGAATCCAATGGTCTAACTGTCCTAATGATTATGGGCTGAGAAAAGATGGGGACCTCTGGATCAATGGATCCGGCTTCCTAACTTAGGGTAATCGGATGGCATTTGGGTAAACTTGGTGTAATCTTTATAAGAACTGGCCTAAGCATGTCTTAAGTGGTCCGAAAGAGGTTTGAATAGTGTCGTGGTCCGCTCCTTGTGTGAAAGGTGAGTTGGACTCGAGATCTCAATGTGATTCGGCTTTCTTCTCACGAATTTCTAGAAGTCGTTGAACTAAGTCTGAAACTATCAAAAAAGCATCTTCATTGTCATTAATTAATCTGAATTATGCCATTAATCATTCAATTATGAGTGAAATGGGGGCATCGCTATATATGACAGGTGTTTAAGGCTATCATAGGGGCCAAATGAGGTGTCTACACTAGCCTCTTAGGTGCCAAAGTTTTGTTGGATTAGATAAAGGTGACTTCCTCTTTAATGATGATCTATTATAAAATTTCAGTGTCATGTATCTCATACATTGTGGGAGTTAACAAATAAAAGCCATTGATTACCTTGTCAGAATGTATGACAATTTCAGTACCAAAAGTAATAGAATAACTCTTATTCACCGTACTAGAATCTGAAATAAAGTTCCATCTTAAAGACGGTACAAAATAATGTATCTGACAAAATCAACTTAATATCTAAAAATAACAAAGTTACTAATCCCATTGACACTGCTTCTGTCATGTCTTCCGATCCCAGGTTAACAATGATTTCTCCGCCACTAATCCTCCTGGTTACCGTAACTCCTGCAACATATTACATATGTGATTAGTTGCACTAGAGTCAACACACTAAGATTCTAAAGTACTAGTTGCAAAACTAACTTCAGAAACAAGTGACTCAATCATACCTGAAGTCTTTCCTTTGACAGAAAATCTGGACAATCCCTCTTCCAATGTCCTATCATACCACAGTGGAAACACTTTTCCTTTGCTCCCGTACCCTTAGCCTTGGCCATACCATAAGTAGAACCATTCTCCACCTTAGGACCCTTGGGGACTGGTTTCTTCTTGCTATCCTGGTTTTTGCCTTTCGGCTTGGATCTAGCAAATGACTTTTCTGTCATGAGGGCATTTTGCTTTTTCTTCATGATTTCCTCAGTCACTATCAGCTGGCGTGATAGCTCAGCTATGGTCAGTTCCAATTTATTATAATTGATCTCGAAATGGTTGAATGAATCTGGTAGTGATTGAAGGATCATGTCGATCTGCGATTCTATATCCACCGTAACACCCAGTACATCCAACTCATTCAATGCGAACATCATTTTCAACATTTGATATTGTACTGGGGTTCCCTCAGCCATCTTAGTGTTTATCAGCACCTTCATAGTAGCTTGCCTAGCAGGTCTAACCTGGTCCGCAAACATCTCTTTTAAGTTCGATATAATATCGTATGCTGACTTATAGGATTGATGTTGGTGTTGTAAAATACCAGACATGGATGCCTATATAAACATCTGGCCATCTCATTGTCTTTGGTCCGCTTGGTGTAAAGGTCTTTCTCATACTGTGGTGCATCAGGCTCAGGCTCAGGAAGGGTGGGTATGATAAGGACATATCTGCATCCTGAATCTGTCAGGACAATATCCAGGGTCCTTTTCTAGTCTATAGTTGGATTCCATCAACTTATACTAGTTGAGGATGGTCGCAAGTGGATTGAAAGTATTCGAATTCATGCTTGAAAAAAAAACTGTAGCACATAACCATACATTCAATAAAAGAATATAAATGACATTGAGTTTTAGTATTCTACCAAATTCATGTGGGAATCCTCATAACCACTAAATTCAGAATACATCGGAATCCCAATCTCTTAGGGCATGCCTCCTAGGGGAGTGCGAATGCCACTTAGATTGGTGCGGATCAAAGTTAGTCAAAATTATAATTAAGACTAACTATCCATGATCCCCATCATTCATTATCATCTAGGTATCTCATACCAAATATTGAATGACTCCTGATTAGCTTTGGTTTCTAAAATACATGAGGCAAATCCTAGGGGATACTACATCATTATTTTAGTTAAGTGTGACCCACCAACTAATATTGCGTGACAACAGTTCTAGGCAGCTCCTCCTAGGGGAGTGGACCCCCATAACGTCTCACCAATACTATCCAATGGAGATCCATATAAGCCCTCCGAAGGAATAGCCATACTCTTAATGGCACGAGGCTAATACTTTCCTTACAATGGACCTATGGTGGAAAACCGTGGGGATTTCTCAATTTAAATGCCCCGCTCCCACTTAATATTTTAGAATTGAGGATTTTCATTTAAGGTATTTGGGCCCACATATATATATATATAAACATCAAATCATCTCATGATATATCAAAGATTGGTTCTAAGTCAAGTTATTTTAAGGAAAGTCCAGCTTCTTAAATTAGTGTTACCAATGTGTCCATCTCATGGGTCATCAACACTAATTAGAACTCTTTCCAAAAATTAATTTGATTTGACCAATTTTAGTAACTTGCTATGTTTGGATCAGATTTGGAAACATTATAAATCAAGCATTCATCCATAAATAGAAAATGCTAAAATTAAAAAATAGTCATCTCCTCCACATGGCCCAAGCGGAATAGACTTCTTGGACTTCCAGACTTTCCAAGACTTTGGAATTCCTCAAACTCTTTGGGCAACTCCAAAACTCTTTTGATAATCTTCAAACTCTTTGATTATGAGTCCAACATCGCTTTCTTGCTTTGTCTCGGACATCGCCAGAATTTAAAAATTAAAAAAAATTACATAAATTCCTATGTCTCTATAATGAGACTTACATGGTAATCTAAACATTGAAGTAAAAGGGCTATAAGGAAATTCATCATGCCTTGCCCTTTCACGGAAAACCAAGGAAACCATGGTGCCCTTTACACTTAGCCACAAATAAACCAATAACCATAAATAGAAAGCAATAAGACTTGTGGGCCACATGGAGAGGACAAGATAACCTGCATGTTATTATCTCATACAAATATACAAAACACACAAATAGGCTGCCAAACAATGCTGGAAAAACAAGAAACCAAAAGTAGACCCGAAACTGAAAAAACTAAAAATCTGTTGTGCTGTCCCTGTTTGCTCGGTCGACCGGCCAGAGGGCTCGGTCGACCGAGCCTACCGCCATGTGGTCGACCGAGCCCAAGGCCAGGTCGACCGGGCTGACGAAGCCTGCAATTTAGGTTTTTAAAATTCGTGCCCAAACACATCCAAAACACTTCTGAAGGTCCCAATGGTTTCCTACCATCATTCCATCATTGTTAGACCCTTTTGTGACTATCCAAACACGGATTCACAAATAAACAAAGCGAATCCATCAAAAACTGATCTATAAATAGCCCTCACTCTATCCTCTTCGCATCTCATGTAAAGATTAGAATAAGCTTATTGAAGGTTTTTTAGGACCCACTAGAATGAATTACTAGTTTTAATTTAACCAAACAATGCAGCAGAAATAACCAATCAGACAATACAGAACTAGCTATCTACCAATCACACACCACAAGAAGGCAGACACAATATTTAGCGTGGAAACCCTATCCAGGTAGGAAAACCACGAACCAAAAATCAAGAGTTCACGAACAGTTTACAAGATATACTCACAGGCTCCTTTACCTCAGTCTGTACCACAACCTAAGGACCGTAGTTGTTCTTGCACAGAATCCACTAACACGACTTCCACCGTGCACCGCTCTCCTTACTTGATCTCCTTGCACTTGTCCACCAAAATGATCAATCTTCTACAGGAGAGTAGAAGCAATAAAAAAACATTCTAGAGCAGCCATTTTGAACAATCTCTCAATGGCTCTAGAGAAACAAGGAAATCTCTTAGGGTATTCTAACCTCAGATCAAGAGAGAATTAACTTCTTGTGTGTACCCTTTAAGTTGAGAGAAACACCCAATAAATAGGCCTAAGTTCGTGCATAAGTCTTCTGTTGGAATTTGAGATGAACTTGAGATGACTTTAGAGTCTTTTGATAAATTAAAGTAATTAGTATCTCAAGTATGGTTTTGAGTTGGAATTCTTGTCAACACATTGTCACAAACGTGATGTTAATAGATTGGTATTGATAGAGCTGAAAAGAAGAAACAGAATTGAAACAGCCAGGAATTAAGAATTCCTGATGCAGAGTACGCGGTCGACCGGGCTCTTCATGCGGTCGACCGAGAAAGAAGAAACCTGCAGAAAACAGAAAAAGGCACCTCTCAGTTATTTTCGTGACACAGTGTGTCTTCGGTCGACCGAGCCCTCAGGATGTCGACCGAGCTCGAAATTGTCTGTTTTCCAGTCAGTGTCTTCGGTCGACCGAGCAAGCCATGATGTCGACCGAGCACGGGAACCAGAGTTGCGCAGAATTAGAAGTTTTGCACGAAAATTCAGCACAGTTATCTATTTCGTTTGGGAATCTTTCTAAACGAATTGTAGCCCGTTTTGAATACAATTAAGGGTTATTAAAACCTATATAAAGGCATGCTTGGGTCGTTCATAAATACATCAGAAGATACACCAGAAGAGAAGAGTTTTAGAGAGTTATAGAGAGAGTTTTGGAGAGAAGAAAAGTGCTGGTGCTGTGTTGCTGTGTTGCTGCATTATCAGACGTTTTCTACAGCAATTGTGGACGAGATTATGCTCTAGAAGATGGTGATTCGTCCATGAGTTAAGTGTCTCTCTGTTTATGCTTTAGATTTCAATTTGTAAGGGATTGAGAGAGAGAGAATTGTAGAGGGGAAGGGCTGTAGACAGAGTTAATATTCTATTCTGTTTATACATCAAGTTGGTGCTTGGTGTTTGGGGTTTGGTGATCCTATCTGTGGGTGCAGATAAATTGTAAAGGGAGTCGGTGCTTCCTAGATAGTTGGTGCTATCTGAAACTCAAGGGAGTAGGTGCTTCCTAGATAGTTGGTGCTATCTGAAACTAAGGGTTGGTGCTCTTTGTCGTTGGCGCGACTAAATAAGATTCAGATCTGTCCCGGATTGGTGTTCGGACAGTCTTTGAACCGTGGACGTAGCCTTTCGGTGAACCACGTTAAATCTGGTGTCATTGTGTGGTTTGACTTGTTTTGTTGTTGAATTGGACCTGTTTTTAGAAATCACTGATTCACCCCCCCCTCTCAGTGATCGCGGTATCCAACAATTGGTATCAGAGCGAGGTTCCCTTGATCAGTTTAATACGCTAAGGGTGATCTCTTGTCAAATCACATGGCAGTCAATACAGGGAATATGAAAGCACCTCTGTTTGATGGTTCTAATTACTCCTTTTGGAAGATTAGGATGCAAGCCTTCATCAAATCTCTTGGCTATGATGTTTGGGAGGCTGTCAGAGCCGGTTACAATGCTGCCACCGTACCCAATGATACAGCATCGAAGAAGTTGGCAGACAACGACTCCAAGGCGTAGAATGCACTCTTTAGTGGCCTTGTGGACAGCGAGCTTGTCAAAGTAATTGCATGCAAAACAGCCAAGGAAATTTGGGACAAGTTGCAAAGCATACATGAAGGTGATGAGAAGATTAAAGAAGCCAAATTGCAAACTCATCGCTCTCAATTCGAGTCTCTTCGCATGGAGGAAAGCGAGAATGTTGACTCGTATATGCAACGAGTGAATGAAGTCACGAATGACATTCGTGGACTAGGGGAGGAGATTAAAGAGCCGGTCATCGTCAAAAAGGTTCTAAGATCTCTTCTTCCCCGGTTTGATTCAAAAGTCTCAGCCATTGAAGAAGCCAAAGATCTGAATGCATTTTCCATGGATGAATTACATGGTTCTCTAACCGCCTATGAGATGCGCATAGGAAAAACGTCTTCATCTGATAAAGAAGCGGCCTTCAAAGTTCAGAAAAAGGCAAAAGAGATTGCTGGTCATGATGTTGATTCTGATGATGATGAGCTTGAGGCTCAATTTGTTAGAAAGTTGAAGAAAGGAAGCAATGGCAAGTACAAAGGGAAGCTACCCTTTAAATGCTTCAATTGTGGAGGTATTGGTCACTTTGCTGCGAAGTGTCCCCTAAAAGAAGACAATGATAATGACTCTTATGCTGAAAAGAGTAAAGGAAAGAGAAACTTCAGAAAAAGGGGCAAAGCTAAAAACTTTCTATGTCAACAAGATGACAGCACGTCTGAAACTTCAGACGATGATGAATCAACCGAAGCTCTCTTCATGGTCACTGTTGAAGAAGAAGAAGAGCTAGATCCGGAAGAGGATGAGGAGGCTGAAGTCAATCTTGAAGAGGAACTCATAGCCGCACTTGAGGAGCTAAGCATTGAACGCAAATCAAGTAAGAAAAATCTGAAACTTCTCCATGAATCTGAAAGTTCTATTATTGCTTTGAAAACTCAAGTAGAAGAATATAAAAGAATGGTAGAAGTCCTTGAAAACCAAATAAGTATCAAAAAGGAAGAGGCTATGAAACTTGAAACTGAGATCGCTAGAGCAAAGGCTGAAAATTTGGAAAATAGCAAAAAACTCAAAGCGCTCCAAGCGATTGAAGGGAGTATGAAACTCGATGAACTACTGAAAGTTCAAAGACCTGCCCACTTCAGATTTGGTCTAGGATTTGAGAAAGGTGAATCCTCTAAGATTGCACATCCTAAAAAGAAAGAGTTTGTGAAGCAAGTCACTGCACCTTCTAACTCTATGAAGCCCACTCAACCTAGAAAGAAGTCCATTCCTGTTAGAAAGGTAATTAAGACTAACCAGCCACAAAGAAGATACAAATTTTATGGTTATTGCTTTCATTGTAATATGTTTGGACATAAAAGAGCTGATTGCAAATTCTATGTAAGAAACAGTCCATTTGTGACTAGGAATCCTTTTTCAATCCTAAGTAGCCACAAAATTGAGTGCTATACGTGTCATAATTATGGACACTTGGCTAGGGATTGTAGGTTGCATATTGCTAACAAATTTCAGGTTGAAAAGAAACCCAAGTTAGTCAAGGCTTGGAGAGCAAAGCAAAGTGCAGAAAGTCTCAAAGAATCTCTCATTGTGCAAACGGCATTCAATGCACAAAAGAAGACAGCACCATGGGTCCTTGATAGTGGTTGTTCAAGCCATATGACTGGTGATAAAGAGAAATTCATCAAATTACAGCACTATGAAGGCGATTCAGTGAAGTTTGGCAACAATGATGGTGCCAAAATCTGCGGAAAAGGTGTTATTCAGCTTATGGCAAACAAGATCAGATCTGAAGAAGTCTTATATGTGTCTGGATTGAGACACAACCTGCTTAGTGTGAGCCAGATCTGTGACAAGGGTCATGAAGTTATCTTCACAAAGAATGGGTTTGCCATCAAGAAGAGTAGCAACGGCAAAAACAGTGGCAACTGGATCAAGAACTGCTGGAAATCTCTATACATTGTCAGATGGAGCTGAAAAGACCTGCTTGATGAGTCGGACAGAGGAAAGTTGGTTGTGGCACAAACGCCTTGGGCATCTAAGCTTTGATAACATGTCAAAGATTTGCAATTCAAAGGCTGTAAGGGGCATGTCTAAAGTTGAAAAGCCTTCCAATCCCATTTGCGACTCTTGCCAAAAGGGAAAGCAAACGAGGGTTATGTTCAAGTCAAAGGAGCATCATTCCAAGAAACCTCTTGAGCTAGTGCACACTGATCTCTGTGGACCGATGCGAACTCAAAGCACCAATGGAGATAAGTATTTCATGTTATGCATTGATGATTATACTCGTATGACATGGGTATTGTTTCTTAAGCATAAGCATCAAGCACTTGATCGTTTTAAAGTGTTTAAAGCACAGGTTGAAAATCAATTGGAAAAACGTATCAAGATTTTAAGGTCTGATCGTGGAGGCGAGTTCACATCTGAAGAGTTCACTAAATATTGTGAACATCATGGCATTCAAAGACAGTACTCAGCCCCTAGAACTCCACAGCAAAATGGAGTAGTGGAACGGAAGAATCGCACCGTACAAGAGATGGCTCGTACGATGCTAAGTGAAAGCAAGATGGCTGACAAGTATTGGAAAGAGGCAATTCATACGGCTGTATACATTCAAAACCGATGCTTGATCAGGCCACATGAAGACAAAACTCCCTATGAGCTATGGTTTGGAAGAAAAGCAACAGTCAAGCACTTCAAAGTCTTCGGCAGCAAGTGTTACATCAAGCGGCTCGAACAAAATCCGGGCAAATTTGAAGAAAGAGCTGACGAAGGTATATTTCTGGGTTACTCCTCTACTAGCAAGGCATATAGGTGTCTTAACAAAAGAACCAGAAAAATCATAGAAAGTGCTGATGTGAGAATAGATGAGAATATTGAACCAAAGAATGCAACTCATAATGACAGTCCAATTTATGAGGACTTGAGTGAGATTGATGATGAGATGGCTGAATCTAATGATTCTAAGAAATCAAAGGATGACTCAGAAGATACTTCACCTAAGAAGCACAGCACTTGGGTAGAGCAACACCCTAAGGATCAAATCATTGGAGATCCTAAGGCAGGCGTTCAAACTAGACAAAGTATAGTTAGCAACTACTCACTTGTGTCCACCATTGAACCCAAGACTGTGGCTGAAGCCAGTCTCGATGATAGTTGGTTGAAAGCTATGCATGAGGAGTTGGAGCAAATTGAGAAGAACTCCACATGGGAACTTGTTCCTAGACCTACTGATAAGAATGTTATTGGTACTAAATGGGTCTTTTGGAATAAGCTGAATGAAGATGGTCAAGTCATTAGAAACAAAGCAAGGTTGGTTTGTAAAGGCTATGCTCAAGTTGAAGGCATAGATTTTGAAGAGACCTTTGCACCGGTGGCTCGTCTGGAAGCTATTCGTATGTTTCTTGCATTGGCAGCATACAAAACCTTCAAGGTATTTCAGATGGACGTAAAGTCAGCTTTCTTGAATGGTTTACTTGAAGAAGAAGTCTACATTGAGCAACCTGATGGTTTTCTCATCAGCAAAAATTCAGATCTAGTGTGCAAATTGAAAAAGGCTCTTTATGGACTGAAACAAGCGCCAAGGGCATGGTATGCAAGGCTGGATCTCTATCTCCGCAAGATCGGTTTTGGAAAAGGACTTGTTGATAGCAATCTATATGTCAAAACTGAGTTAAGCAAACAGCTGGTTGTCATTGTTTATGTTGATGACATAATCTTTGGTGGCAATGATGAGGAGATGTGCAGGAATTTCGCTGAAGAGATGAAGAAAGAATTTGAGATGTCAATGCTTGGAGAACTAAAGTTCTTTCTTGGTTTACAAGTTCAGCAGCTGAAACATGGCATCTTCATATCACAATTGAAGTACATTAAGGAAATGCTGAAACGGTTCAATATGGAAGACAGCAAGCCAGTGAGCACACCAATGTCAACGAACACGAAGCTTAGCAAAGATGATAAGGCCTCGTCCGTTGATCATACCACCTATCGCTCTATGATAGGAAGCTTGCTCTACTTGACTGCTACAAGACCAGATCTTCTACAAGCAGTATGTATGGTTGCACGTTTTCAAGCAGCACCAACTGAGACGCACCTTACAGCAGTGAAAAGAATCTTTCGATATCTGAAAGGTACTATGGAGCTTGGTATCTGGTATCCCAAAGGCAAATCCTTCACTCTTGTTGCATATTCTGATGCCGATTGGTCTGGATGCGTAGATGATCGCAAGAGTACTAGCGGCGGCGCATTTTATCTTGAAGAAAGATTAGTTGCTTGGCATAGTAAGAAGCAAGACTCAGTATCCCTTTCGACAGCGGAAGCGGAATATATTGCAGCGGCAACTTGTTGTACGCAAGTGTTATGGATGCGGCAAATGCTCTCTGATCTAGGAGTTCCTACAACGGATCCTACGCCGATCCTATGTGACAACACGAGTGCAATTCATATATCTAAGAATCCTGTTCAGCACTCTCGAACAAAGCATGTAGCAATTCGTTATCATTTTCTTAAAGATAAAGTTGCTGATGGAGAGGTCAAGTTGGAGTATGTTCCAACAACTGAGCAAGTGGCTGATATTTTCACGAAACCTCTGCCAAAGGAAGTCTTCGAGTATCTCCGGAAAAAGTTAGGAGTTACTCACTCTCCTAAACCGTAGGAGTTGTGCTTGAAAGGGGGAGCAATGCATTCATTGAATATCCTATTCGCTCCTCGGTTTGGTCCCTTTGGACTTGTTGTCAAAGGGGGAGAGATGTTATGATATGATAGCAAGGAGAGATGTTATGATATGATAGCAAGGAGAGATGTTATGCTATGAAAGCTAGGGGGAGATTGTGACAGTGCATGGTTGATATTTCCGAATTTCAGAATTGGTTCCAAGTGAGTATTGAAAAGAACTTGGAAGAGCTGCAAGCTGGAGTTGAAAGTGTTGAAGTTCCAATAGTGTTGCCAACAATTCCAAAGGGGGAGATTGTTGGAATTTGAGATGAACTTGAGATGACTTTAGAGTCTTTTGATAAATTAAAGTAATTAGTATCTCAAGTATGGTTTTGAGTTGGAATTCTTGTCAACACATTGTCACAAACGTGATGTTAATAGATTGGTATTGATAGAGCTGAAAAGAAGAAACAGAATTGAAACAGCCAGGAATTAAGAATTCCTGATGCAGAGTACGCGGTCGACCGGGCTCTTCATGCGGTCGACCGAGAAAGAAGAAACCTGCAGAAAACAGAAAAAGGCACCTCTCAGTTATTTTCGTGACACAGTGTGTCTTCGGTCGACCGAGCCCTCAGGATGTCGACCGAGCTCGAAATTGTCTGTTTTCCAGTCAGTGTCTTCGGTCGACCGAGCAAGCCATGATGTCGACCGAGCACGGGAACCAGAGTTGCGCAGAATTAGAAGTTTTGCACGAAAATTCAGCACAGTTATCTATTTCGTTTGGGAATCTTTCTAAACGAATTGTAGCCCGTTTTGAATACAATTAAGGGTTATTAAAACCTATATAAAGGCATGCTTGGGTCGTTCATAAATACATCAGAAGATACACCAGAAGAGAAGAGTTTTAGAGAGTTATAGAGAGAGTTTTGGAGAGAAGAAAAGTGCTGGTGCTGTGTTGCTGTGTTGCTGCATTATCAGACGTTTTCTACAGCAATTGTGGACGAGATTATGCTCTAGAAGATGGTGATTCGTCCATGAGTTAAGTGTCTCTCTGTTTATGCTTTAGATTTCAATTTGTAAGGGATTGAGAGAGAGAGAATTGTAGAGGGGAAGGGCTGTAGACAGAGTTAATATTCTATTCTGTTTATACATCAAGTTGGTGCTTGGTGTTTGGGGTTTGGTGATCCTATCTGTGGGTGCAGATAAATTGTAAAGGGAGTCGGTGCTTCCTAGATAGTTGGTACTATCTGAAACTCAAGGGAGTAGGTGCTTCCTAGATAGTTGGTGCTATCTGAAACTAAGGGTTGGTGCTCTTTGTCGTTGGCGCGACTAAATAAGATTCAGATCTGTCCCGGATTGGTGTTCGGACAGTCTTTGAACCGTGGACGTAGCCTTTCGGTGAACCACGTTAAATCTGGTGTCATTGTGTGGTTTGACTTGTTTTGTTGTTGAATTGGACCTGTTTTTAGAAATCACTGATTCACCCCCCCCCTCTCAGTGATCGCGGTGTCCAACATCTTCTAATCATAATCCCCTCAGAATAGCACTCATTCTCAAACTCTTTCATAGAGTCCGGATCAGATTGGCCTTTCCCTTTGCTATAGTGAGACATCATTCTGTCTTGTACAAAGCTGGCGGTCATATTGACGTCTTGGTCATCTGGTTTTTAAGCCTTTCAACATGTCAACATCAACTTTTGGCCTGACATGTACTGGGTTGGACTTTTTGCCTAACACTTATTGATCTAACATGATTAGAGATGAAGTAAGGCTCTGATACCAGTTGTTGGGAATAAGTGGGTCTCTAGGATAGGTTTCAAAACTTTTGATCAACTTGATGCAGTGATCAACTATTTAGAAGGCTACCAACACCAATCCAAGATGCATATCCTCAATCTTAGTCATCATGATCAGTAAATAAACCTATCAAGAAGATAGAACAGCAACATACAAGCTACCATAAAAATCTACAATATGCAAGAAAGTAGATTATACCTTTGAAGCTCGGTTACGCTCTAATGGAGAAGTTGCGTCTTTCTTTGATGATGAAAGTCTTTCACGTATCAAATAAGAATCTCCAAGACCTCTTGATCTTCCACGCTATGACTCGTATCAGATTCTCTTTTTCTCAAGAAGATGGTGGGATCTCCAACAGAAAACTACTAGAAACTTAAAGGAGAAACTAAAAGAAGAACTAGAAGAGGGAGAGAGAAGAACCATGTATCCAACTCTTGCATACAAAGGGTGGACGTCCAACACTTGGACCAAAATCCTTTTGGACATGAATCCCTAGGATTGGAATGGCATAGGCGTGCACCACCTTTCTCTCATCTATTTATAGCACAAAAGCAACCTCTTCTTTTATTAATTAAAATAGAAGTCTTACTTCCACAATAATTAGTAACTTACTAAATCATCATTAGAAGTCTCACTTCAAATATGATTAGTATCTTTCTAATTCCTTTCTAATTAAAATAGAAGTCTCACTTCTAGTAAAATTAGTAACTTTACTGTTACCACTATTAGAAGTATTAATTCAAATAGAAAGAGTAACTTTCCTTTTAGAGTTCAACTAGATCGAATTAGTATCTTTCTAATAACTTGGGCTAGCGTGGAGACCACTAGGAATTCCTTAGAAAGCTGGCTCCAACTGGAACTCACGACCCCACATCTCATGTGTAATTTGGGCCCATCGTTAATTACAAATAACTCCACTATATATATGCAATTGAACTCTAGTCTTAGGAATATTACATAAAGACCCTAAACTTCCCTATTACCACAAGTAAGCCCCTCCATCAATATCCATGGATCAATTGAACCTGTCTTCCAAACTAGATCCACATCTTATTATCGTTGAGTCCTAATTAATTATAATGATCATAGGTACCTTTCCAATTAACTCTTAATCGGAATGGGTGCGTACTTACCAATGATACATCCATTAATTGGTACAAGGGGATATTAAAGATAGATTCCATCTTGACCATTGAATGTTCCCATAGCTCTACTACCACGTACCCAAGTCACAGAGGTGTTGACCTACAGTTGGCCTCACTCATTGGTGACTCAATGTAAATGAATAGATAGAAACTTGAGTTCATTAATGTCTTAGCATTGAGAGCCTATTGCTAGGAAATTATGAGAGCAGACCTTAAGTTAAAGATAGTGTTCATAAGGTGCTTCTCATGGTCCTTCAATACATCCAATGTACCAGCACTATGATTCAAAATCTTCCATTTTGATGATCAAGATAAATCACACTATCTGATAGTGATCAAAGTACTGCAACCTTGTCAGATGAGATGTCCAGTCTCATCATCTCATCACTGGTTGTGAATCTCATCCATACACATATGTTACATCTAATATACTTGTGGACTCCGGTTCATCATTTGAACTATCATGTCATTCGTATTGGTTATGTGCAAGTATATAATAAATTACCATTCACCTCATGAAAGGAAAGCATGAGTATATTGATAAATAAAGAAATTAATCAATTTATTATATCATCTACTGGATTAGTCCATAAAACTAACAATACTGTCAGAAAGCTCTTGGAGCGTAGAATCTAATGGCTCATATATCTTAATGATCAGTTGTTGAAAATGAAAGTGGATATTTAGACCAATGAATTTAGCTCATAACTTGTGCTGCTCTATTAATCTTTTAAAGAGTATTTTGACCTAGATTTGGGCCTTAGGTGTTGGACACTTTGATCCTACCCTCACATGACCAATAATGGGAAATGAAATTGAAGCACATGGCTTTATGTGCTTTGATGGTTGTCTAGGTGTTCATATATCATGCATGATTTAACCGAATGCATATAGAATTGATTCAATTGATGGATAACATGATTGTACACCAAGGATTCGTTCCTAGAAGCATTGTTGGCCCAATTTCCACACGTACTCCGTTAAGTCATGTACGGTACATGGATGATGACCTATGCCTAGGATTTGGTAGTAACTTCTTCCCCGATTTGCAAACGTATCCGTTGTTCTTGCTTCCTTGTACATTCACTTGGCATAAAATACTTAATTAATTATGAAACATAAATCCTTGTAGGACTAGGACTTGGACTAGACTTTGTTGGAATTTGAGATGACTTGAGAAGTCTTTTGATGAATTAAAGAAGTTAGCATCTCAAGTATTGTTTTGAGTTGGAATTCTTGTCAACACATTGTCACAAACATGATGTTAATAAGCTGGTATTGATAGAGCTGAAAAGAAGAAACAGAATTGAAACAGCCAGGAATTAAGAATTCCTGATGCAGAGCACGCGGTCGACCGGGCTCTTCATGCGGTCGACCGATCAAGAAGAAACCTGCAGAAACAGAAAAAGGCACCTCTCAGTTATTTTCGTGACACAGTGTGTCTTCGGTCGACCGAGCCCTCAGGATGTCGACCGAGCTCGAAATTGTCTGTTTTCCAGTCAGTGTCTTCGGTCGACCGAGCAAGCCATGATGTCGACCGAGCACGGGAACCAGAGTTGCGCAGAATTAGAAGTTTTGCACGAAAATTCAGCACTCTTATCTAATTTGTTTGGGACTCTTTCTAAACGAATTGTAGCCCGTCTTGAACACAATTAAGGGTTACTATAACCTATATAAAGGCATGTATGGGTCGTTCTAAAAAGACACCAGAAGAGAAGAGTTTTAGAGAGAAAATAGAGAGAGTTTTGGAGAGAAGAAGAGTGCTGGTGCTGTGTTGCTGTGTTGCTGCATTATCAGACGTTTTCTACAGCAATTGTGGACGAGATTATGCTCTAGAAGATGGTGATTCGTCCATGAGTTAAGTGTCTCTCTTTTATGCTTTATTTTCAATTTGTAAGGGATTGAGAGAGAGAGAATTGTAGAGGGGAAGGGCTGTAGACAGAATTAATCTTCTATTCTGTTCTTACATCAAGTTGGTGCTTGGTGTTTAGGGTTTGGTGATCCTATCTGTGGGTGCAGATAAATTGTAAAGGGAGTCGGTGCTTCCTAGATAGTTGGTGCTATCTGAAACTCAAGGGAGTAGGTGCTTCCTAGATAGTTGGTGCTATCTGAAACTAAGGGTTGGTGCTCTTTGTCGTTGGTGCGACTAAATAAGATTCAGATCTGTCCCGGATTGGTGTTCGGACAGTCTTTGAACCGTGGATGTAGCCTTTCGGTGAACCACGTTAAATCTGGTGTCATTGTGTGATTTGACTTGTTTTGTTGTTGAATTGGACCTGTTTTTAGAAATCACTGATTCACCCCCCCCTCTCAGTGATCGCGGTATCCAACAATTGGTATCAGAGCAAGGTTCCCTTGATCAGTTTAATACGCTAAGGGTGATCTCTTGTCAAATCACATGGCAGTCAATACAGGGAATATGAAAGCACCTCTGTTTGATGGTTCTAATTACTCCTTTTGGAAGATTAGGATGCAAGCCTTCATCAAATCTCTTGGCTATGATGTTTGGGAGGCTGTCAGAGCCGGTTACAATGCTGCCACTGTACCCAATGATACAGCATCGAAGAAGTTGGCAGACAACGACTCCAAGGCGCAGAATGCACTCTTTAGTGGCCTTGTGGACAGCGAGCTTGTCAAAGTAATTGCATGCAAAACAGCCAAGGAAATTTGGGACAAGTTGCAAAGCATACATGAAGGTGATGAGAAGATTAAAGAAGCCAAATTACAAACCCATCGCTCTCAATTCGAGTCTCTTCGCATGGAGGAAAGCGAGAATGTTGACTCGTATATGCAACGAGTGAATGAAGTCACGAATGACATTCGTGGACTAGGGGAGGAGATTAAAGAGCCGGTCATCGTCAAAAAGGTTCTAAGATCTCTTCTTCCCCGGTTTGATTCAAAAGTCTCAGCCATTGAAGAAGCCAAAGATCTGAATGCATTTTCCATGGATGAATTACATGGTTCTTTAACTGCCTATGAGATGCGCAAAGGAAAAAACGTCTTCATCTGATAAAGAAGCGGCCTTCAAAGTTCAGAAAAAGGCAAAAGAGACTGCTGATCATGATGTTGATTCTGATGATGATGAGCTTGAGGCTCAATTTGTTAGAAAGCTGAAGAAAGGAAGCAATGGCAAGTACAAAGGGAAGCTACCCTTTAAATGCTTCAATTGTGGAGGTATTGGTCACTTTGCTGCGAAGTGTCCCCTAAAAGAAGACAATGATAATGACTCTTATGCTGAAAAGAGTAAAGGAAAGAGAAAGTTCAGAAAAAGGGGCAAAGCTAAAAACTTTCTATGTCAACAAGATGACAGCACGTCTGAAACTTCAGACGATGATGAATCAACCGAAGCTCTCTTCATGGTCACTGTTGAAGAAGAAGAAGAGCAAGATCCGGAAGAGGATGAGGAGGCTGAAGTCAATCTTGAAGAGGAACTCATAGCCGCACTTGAGGAGCTAAGCATGGAAAGCAAATCAAGTAAGAAAAATCTGAAACTTCTCCATGAATCTGAAAGTTCTATTATTTCTTTGAAAACTCAAGTAGAAGAATATAAAAGAATGGTAGAAGTCCTTGAAAACCAAATAAGTATCAAAAAGGAAGAGGCTATGAAACTTGAAACTGAGATCGCTAGAGCAAAGGCTGAAAATTTGGAAAATAGCAAAAAACTCAAAGCGCTCCAAGCGATTGAAGGGACTATGAAACTCAATGAACTACTGAAAGTTCAAAGACCAGGCCACTTCAGATTTGGTCTAGGATTTGAGAAAGGTGAATCCTCTAAGATTGCACCTCCTAAAAAGAAAGAGTTTGTGAAGCAAGTCACTGCACCTTCTAACACTATGAAGCCCACTCAACCTAGAAAGGAGTCCATTCCTGTTAGAAAGGTAATGAAGACTAACCAGCCACAAAGAAGATATAAATTCTATGGTTATTGCTTTCATTGTAATATGTTTGGACATAAAAGAGCTGATTGCAAATTCTATGTAAGAAACAGCCCATTTGTGACTAGGAATCCTTTTTCAATCCTAAGTAGCCACAAAATTGAGTGCTATATGTGTCATAATTATGGACACTTGGCTAGGGATTGTAGGTTGCATATTGCTAACAAATTTCAGGTTGAAAAGAAACCCAAGTTA
This sequence comes from Litsea cubeba, assembly GCA_012931725.1. Lineage (NCBI taxonomy): Eukaryota > Viridiplantae > Streptophyta > Magnoliopsida > Laurales > Lauraceae > Litsea > Litsea cubeba. Next base: position 50,918,302 of record CM022955.1, read on the forward strand.
GTCAAGGCTTGGAGAGCAAAGCAAAGTGCAGAAAGTCTCAAAGAATCTCTCATTGTGCAAACGGCATTCAATGCACAAAAGAAGACAGCACCATGGGTCCTTGATAGTGGTTGTTCAAGCCATATGACTGGTGATAAAGAGAAATTCATCACATTACAGCACTATGAAGGCGGTTCAGTGAAGTTTGGCAACAATGATGGTGCCAAAATCTGCGGAAAAGGTGTTATTCAGCTTATGGCAAACAAGATCAGATCTGAAGAAGTCTTATATGTGTCTGGATTGAGACACAACCTGCTTAGTGTGAGCCAGATCTGTGACAAAGGGTCATGAAGTTATCTTTACAAAGAATGGGTTTGCCATCAAGAAGAGTAGCAACGGCAAAACAGTGGCAACTGGATCAAGAACTGCTGGAAATCTCTATACATTGTCAGATGGAGCTGAAAAGACCTGCTTGATGAGTCGGACAGAGGAAAGTTGGTTGTGGCACAAACGCCTTGGGCATCTAAGCTTTGATAACATGTCAAAGATTTGCAATTCAAAGGCTGTAAGAGGCATGTCTAAAGTTGAAAAGCCTTCCAATCCCATTTGCGACTCTTGCCAAAAGGGAAAGCAAACGAGGGTTATGTTCAAGACAAAGGAGCATCATTATAAAGAAACCTCTTGAGCTAGTGCACACTGATCTCTGTGGACCGATGCGAACTCAAAGCACCAATGGAGATAAGTATTTCATGTTATGCATTGATGATTATACTCGTATGACATGGGTATTGTTTCTTAAGCATAAGCATCAAGCACTTGATCGTTTTAAAGTGTTTAAAGCACAGGTTGAAAATCAATTGGAAAAACATATCAAGATCTTAAGGTCTGATCGTGGAGGCGAGTTCACATCTGAAGAGTTCACTAAATATTGTGAACATCATGGCATTCAAAGACAGTACTCAGCCCCTAGAACTCCACAGCAAAATGGAGTTGTGGAACGGAAGAATCGCACCGTACAAGAGATGGCTCGTACGATGCTAAGTGAAAGCAAGATGGCTGACAAGTATTGGAAAGAGGCAATTCATACGGCTGTATACATTCAAAACCGATGCTTGATCAGGCCACATGAAGTCAAAACTCCCTATGAGCTATGGTTTGGAAGAAAAGCAACAGTCAAGCACTTCAGAGTCTTCGGCAGCAAGTGTTACATCAAGCGGCTCGAACAAAATCCGGGCAAATTTGAAGAAAGAGCTGACGAAGGTATATTTCTGGGTTACTCCTCTACTAGTAAGGCATATAGGTGTCTTAACAAAAGAACCAGAAAAATCATAGAAAGTGCTGATGTGAGAATAGATGAGAATATTGAACCAAAGAATGCAACTCATAATGACAGTCCAGTTTATGAGGACTCGAGTGAGATTGATGATGAGATGGCTGAACCTAATGATTCTGAGAAATCAAAGGATGACTCAGAAGATACTTCACCTAAGAAGCACAGCACTTGGGTAGAGCAACACCCTAAGGATCAAATCATTGGAGATCCTAAGGCAGGCGTTCAAACTAGACAAAGTGTAGTTAGCAATTACTCACTTGTGTCCACCATTGAACCCAAGACTGTGGCTGAAGCCAGTCTCGATGAAAGTTGGTTGAAAGCTATGCATGAGGAGTTGGAGCAAATTGAGAAGAACTCCACATGGGAACTTGTTCCTAGACCTACTGATAAGAATGTTATTGGTACTAAATGGGTCTTTCGGAATAAGCTGAATGAAGATGGTCAAGTCATTAGAAACAAAGCAAGGTTGGTTTGTAAAGGCTATGCTCAAGTTGAAGGCATAGATTTTGAAGAGACCTTTGCACCGGTGGCTCGTCTGGAAGCTATTCGAATGTTTCTTGCATTGGCAGCATACAAAACCTTCAAGGTATTTCAGATGGACGTAAAGTCAGCTTTCTTGAATGGTTTACTTGAAGAAGAAGTCTACATTGAGCAACCTGATGGTTTTCTCATCAGCAAAAATTCAGATCTAGTGTGCAAGTTGAAAAAGGCTCTTTATGGACTGAAACAAGCGCCAAGGGCATGGTATGCAAGGCTGGATCTCTATCTCCGCAAGATCGGTTTTGGAAAAGGACTTGTTGATAGCAATCTATATGTCAAAACTGAGTTAAGCAAACAGCTGGTTGTCATTGTTTATGTTGATGACATAATCTTTGGTGGCAATGATGAGGAGATGTGCAGGAATTTTGCAGAAGAGATGAAGAAAGAATTTGAGATGTCAATGCTTGGAGAACTAAAGTTCTTTCTTGGTTTACAAGTTCAGCAGCTGAAACATGGCATCTTCATATCACAATTGAAGTACATTAAGGAAATGCTGAAACGGTTCAATATGGAAGACAGCAAGCCAGTGAGCACACCAATGTCAACGAACACGAAGCTTAGCAAAGATGATAAGGCCTCGTCCGTTGATCATACCACCTATCGCTCTATGATAGGAAGCTTGCTCTACTTGACTGCTACAAGACCAGATCTTCTACAAGCAGTATGTATGGTTGCACGTTTTCAAGCAGCACCAACTGAGACGCACCTTACAGCAGTGAAAAGAATCTTTCGATATCTGAAAGGTACTATGGAGCTTGGTATCTGGTATCCCAAAGGCAAATCCTTCACTCTTGTTGCATATTCTGATGCCGATTGGGCTGGATGCGTAGATGATCGCAAGAGTACTAGCGGCGGCGCATTTTATCTTGGAGAAAGATTAGTTGCTTGGCATAGTAAGAAGCAAGACTCAGTATCCCTTTCGACAGCGGAAGCGGAATATATTGCAGCGGCAACTTGTTGTACGCAAGTGTTATGGATGCGGCAAATGCTCTCTGATCTAGGAGTTCCTACAACGGATCCTACGCCGATCCTATGTGACAACACGAGTGCAATTCATATATCTAAGAATCCTGTTCAGCACTCTCGAACAAAGCATGTAGCAATTCGTTATCATTTTCTTAAAGATAAAGTTGCTGATGGAGAGGTCAAGTTGGAGTATGTTCCAACAACTGAGCAAGTGGCTGATATTTTCACGAAACCTCTGCCAAAGGAAGTCTTCGAGTATCTCCGGAAAAAGTTAGGAGTTACTCACTCTCCTAAATCGTAGGAGTTGTGCTTGAAAGGGGGAGCAATGCATTCATTGAATATCCTATTCGCTCCTCGGTTTGGTCCCTTTGGACTTGTTGTCAAAGGGGGAGAGATGTTATGCTATGATAGCAAGGAGAGATGTTATGCTATGAAAGCTAGGGGGAGAATGTTGACAGTGCATGGTTGATATTTCCGAATTTCAGAATTGGTTCCAAGTGAGTATTGAAAAGAACTTGGAAGAGCTGCAAGCTGGAGTTGAAAGTGTTGAAGTTCCAATAGTGTTGCCAACAATTCCAAAGGGGGAGATTGTTGGAATTTGAGATGACTTGAGAAGTCTTTTGATGAATTGAAGAAGTTAGCATCTCAAGTATTGTTTTGAGTTGGAATTCTTGTCAACACATTGTCACAAACATGATGTTAATAAGCTGGTATTGATAGAGCTGAAAAGAAGAAACAGAATTGAAACAGCCAGGAATTAAGAATTCCTGATGCAGAGCACGCGGTCGACCGGGCTCTTCATGCGGTCGACCGATCAAGAAGAAACCTGCAGAAACAGAAAAAGGCACCTCTCAGTTATTTTCGTGACACAGTGTGTCTTCGGTCGACCGAGCCCTCAGGATGTCGACCGAGCTCGAAATTGTCTGTTTTCCAGTCAGTGTCTTCGGTCGACCGAGCAAGCCATGATGTCGACCGAGCACGGGAACCAGAGTTGCGCAGAATTAGAAGTTTTGCACGAAAATTCAGCACTCTTATCTAATTTGTTTGGGACTCTTTCTAAACGAATTGTAGCCCGTCTTGAACACAATTAAGGGTTACTATAACCTATATAAAGGCATGTATGGGTCGTTCTAAAAAGACACCAGAAGAGAAGAGTTTTAGAGAGAAAATAGAGAGAGTTTTGGAGAGAAGAAGAGTGCTGGTGCTGTGTTGCTGTGTTGCTGCATTATCAGATGTTTTCTACAGCAATTGTGGACGAGATTATGCTCTAGAAGATGGTGATTCGTCCATGAGTTAAGTGTCTCTCTGTTTATGCTTTAATTTCAATTTGTAAGGGATTGAGAGAGAGAGAATTGTAGAGGGGAAGGGCTGTAGACAGAATTAATCTTCTATTCTGTTCTTACATCAAGTTGGTGCTTGGTGTTTAGGGTTTGGTGATCCTATCTGTGGGTGCAGATAAATTGTAAAGGGAGTCGGTGCTTCCTAGATAGTTGGTGCTATCTGAAACTCAAGGGAGTAGGTGCTTCCTAGATAGTTGGTGCTATCTGAAACTAAGGGTTGGTGCTCTTTGTCGTTGGTGCGACTAAATAAGATTCAGATCTGTCCCGGATTGGTGTTCGGACAGTCTTTGAACCGTGGTCGTAGCCTTTCGGTGAACCACGTTAAATCTGGTGTCATTGTGTGATTTGACTTGTTTTGTTGTTGAATTGGACCTGTTTTTAGAAATCACTGATTCACCCCCCCCTCTCAGTGATCGCGGTATCCAACAGACTTAGGGTGTACCTTAGGACCCTTGTATTTTATACTTGATAAACATGATGGCTAGAATGTAAGGGATTATCAATTGGTATAGACTTGTCTTGCAACTTGCCTTGAATGAGATAATCCCTTGATCTGGTCGTGTATTTTGACTAGCCAGGCTTGCTTGTCTTGGTTTCCTGTGTCAACACCACTTCACTATTCTTTATCCGACCACAATAGGACCCACTGTGGGGAGGATTGCATATCATGACTAGTTGCAGTTTGGGGATTGTTTAGATGGACCGGTTACTCAGACATCGGGATGGGCAGTCGGCTTGGACAGCATCCATGGCGTTGAATAGTTGAGAGCGGGCTTGGACCGTGCTGCTATTCCTAGGACTGAGAGCTTGGATCCCCCTGGAGCGGGACTTTGGTATTAGTGATCTGGATAGGATTACTACTGGTACCCCGGGAGGTGGCTTGGACCGTGCTTTTATTCCAAAGACTGGGAGCTTGGATCCCCCTAAAGCCGGACTTTGGTATCAGTGATCTGGATAGGATTGCTACAGGTACCCCGAGAGGTGGCTTGGACACCCTCGAAGTCTCTTTCTTGATTCTTGCATCGATCTTGCATGTGTGTGGATGGTGTTTATCGCTAGGACTTTATCGATGTTGATTCTTATTTTATACTCATGCTATAGCCTCATTCTTTTACCTTGTGTTCACATGATTATACTTGTCTATACTTTCATTTTGATACATGATATACATTGTTATTATTCATTGTTTATTCTTCCTCAACATGTCATTGACTCTGTTCCTTGGTGTGCAGACACCCCAGGTGACTACTATGAGGAGCCGACACATCAGGAGATCCTAGAGGATTCGATTAGCCATAAAATTCACTCTCCGGATTCGATTTATTCTCTAATTGGGTTCGGGGGACGCGACCGCCATTGACTATTCTTATATCCCTCGAAAGGGATATGTTCGAATATAGAAATGATTTAAAATCATATTACAGTAAATGCATAGTCATATAAAAGGCCCATAGACTAAATACCACTGTTAAACAATGCCATAGAGAAATAATGCCCATTTCAATCTCCCAAAAAGGAATATGATAAGTAAAGCTGATAGTGGTCTATAAGAGAATATCAAACATTTATAATAATAAAGATACAAACATGGCTTCACGTGGGACATTGGTACCATTTCCTATGACAAAGCAAATGTATTGTGGACATGTACGTCTAGGGTTCATAACAACTAAAAAAATGGAAATGAATTGGGGAAATTCTATATGCACCACAAAAATTGATGAACACACCCACACTTAATTTTTTTTAATTACCAAATTGCCCCTAGTGAAAGGACGAATTTGCCCTTCATCATCAACCTCCTCTCCTCTTCCTTTCCTTTGGTTCTTCTGCAGTAATGGCCTCCGGTTTGATGACTCTCATCTCCTTTTCCTATTCTTCTTCTTCTTCATTCTCCCTCTCTTCCATTGTTTCGTAACTGTTCATCTGCACTCCTACGTGCTCATTGATGTTCATCATATTTTTCTTCTTCTTCTTAATAGGCTTATAATTTTCACATTCTTTTTAGGTCGTATTTTAAGCGTAAGAGATTCTAGACGTTTGGAACAAATTACATGTAGTATATTTTCACATTCGAACTACATAATCCCTGTCCATTGTACAAAACTCGTGTTGTTTTTGAGATATGCTCGGCATTCCAGAAATGTGCAGAGAATTTCTGCACGGCGCATGAAAGCCGTGCATGGACAATTTGCACGGCAAATGTTGGATGTGCAGATCCATAATGCACGGCACATGTCGGATGTGCAGATCCATAATGCACGGCACATGTCGGATGTGCAGGTTAATATTGCATGGCACATGTTTGATGTGCAGGTTAATATTGCACAGACATGAAAGAAGCACAGGAGTTGACCACAACTTCCGAGTTCGAGTTGATCGCTAAGAAATTTTAGAGTAGTGATCAGGCGGGTAAAATACAAATTTTAAAAAAACTTAGAGAATTGGGGAGTCCTTCATCTACTTCCCTTTCATTCCATTTTGCTCAAAATCATACAAGTTTGATAACAATGCTCAAAATCATACAAGTGCAGACTATACAATCATAACAAAATTGACAAGTTCATCCATTAGATCACGGCTATCAAAAAGTAGCCTCAAATTCATACAAGTTCATCAAGTTCCAACCAAATTGAAAAAATGCAGATTCTACAATCATAATAAAAATCTGTCAATAAATGATCATTTACATCACCGATTCATCAAAAAGTAGCCTTCATCTACCGATTCATAAAAAAAAAAACGTATGAACACATCCAGGATAAAATCCCCCAGCTCTCATTCCTTCACGGCTGCGTACGTCATCGGTACATCGCCGACAAGCCATCCAGGATCTCGAGACTGGACGGCTGTGCCTCGTCTTCTAAGGAATCATCCTCTGAAGAACTGTCAATATCCTCCTCTATAGGCTCCAGGAGTGGATCCTGCTGCAATTTTCATCTTCGTTCGGACGTCGTTGGCCGTTGACGGACGGCGGTTGAAGAACTCGCATGCACACCTCGGTGACGTGATCTAGCAATACCTCTCTTGGTCCGCACTCTCGATGGCTCTGTCGAAGAACTAGCTTGTCCACCTATAGATTGTGACATGCCATCAATACGGCGAGTAGGTCTTCTTGGCATTTCTTCAAATCTGTTAAAAATGAAAATAAATAAAAAACAGCGTAGCATAAGATATCATGTTTTCTGGAACTGCTTGGTTCAAATTGACAGTGCAAAATGATTCTGCATGACACAATAAACACGTGCATATTACACCTGCACATCCAACATGTGCCATGCAAATATGACCTGCACATCCGACATGTGCCGTGCAAACATGATCTGCACATCTGACATGCGCCGTGCAAACATGACCTGCACATCTGACATGTGCCGTGCAAACATGACCTGCACATCCAACATGTGCCGTGCATACTGTAGCTACACATCCAACATGTGCCGTGCATACTGTAGCTGCACACTTCTGGTTTGCTAAGCATATCACGAACGAGAAGAAGAAAAAAATTGGAAATGGAAAATTTGGAGTTCGAAACTCCCATCCATATCATGCATTAGGGACTTCCAATACATGTACAAACGTCTATACTCTCTAATGCATAAATTACAACCTAAATTCATACATTACAACCTAAACAGTAGGTGAAAATGATTGGAAAGCTGTAACGAAGAAGAAGAAGAAGACGACCTCACCTTGTCTGAACAAGAAGAAGAAGAATGAGGAGATGCGAGTACTCGAGAAGAGGTCGACGCTTGCGGTGGCTGCAAAAATTCAAAATCGTCGAGGAGGGAATGGAGAAGGTGAAGGTCTGAGTGAGTTCAGTAGCCAATAGCCTAGGTAGTTTGGGTAGTTTGGTGGGTGGGCTCAGCAAAATGGTTTAAACAAATAATGGTTGTGGTGAGTTCAGAATGTGGGTGTTTTCAGCAAAACACCCAGTGCATATAGAATTTCCTAATGAATTGACATGAGGCATGATTGCATGAATGTCATGTTTTAGGGTAAATAATATAATGAAAAAGGGCTAGGAGATAATGTGTGTACCTATCTTTTAATGGAGTCCACCCACCACTCAAATGGAGTAAAAAATAGGGTGCAGAAAGGGTTTTTCGGCAGAGATGAGACAAAAAACTGAGATAGAAAAGCAGATTTGAGACTTTGGATATAAAGCAGTTTTGCCTGAGGGTCGATATCGACCCTAGGGCTAAACGAAAATAAAACGTAATGGGAGGACCTTTGCGGTTTGCATGAGCTTACTGGATCAATTTTTGTGTAGCGTCCATCTAAAGGTTTTTTTTTTCCATAAATCCCTCTATGATTTTTGGATTAGAGCCTATTAAAGAAATATCTAAAGTAGTTATGAATAAGGGCAACGCAGGACATAGCAATTAAAACCCAAATCATGGTGAACTCCACTTAGGTCACATGTCATCAATTCCCAGTCCAAACTCAGAAAAGTCTTTATCAAACCTGCCCCTAATACACGTAACCAAAGAAAGAAACATAAAGTTTGAGTGTTTTTATGGAATAGAATTTTTCTTTTTCTTTTCTTTTGCTCTTGTAAATATGGACACCCCCACAATGCTACCCAAGTTCCTAACCAGCAAAATTACAACCAATCAACCATGGATTGATTCCTATTTGCTTATGTTGACACGGAGATCTAAATGCCTCACCACTAAAAGCAATTTGTTACCCGATTTGCCACCCTAACTTGAACCTGACTTGTTAACTTAGAGCTAATTAGGTTGATCCTCTTACTTCTAAGTTTGGCTTTTGGATGGGGTCCATAATTGCTATTCAACCCCAACTTCAATTTGAACTAAATTGAGTCATGGCATTAATCACTTGCCAACTAGCTTGAACCCAACCTGGGAATATAGGGTTGACTCTTTTTTTAACATTCTGGTTTGAGTTTGAGTTGACATTAGCAACATATAACAAAGAAATATTCTTGAAAAGGCCCTACATTATCTTACTACATCGAGGGTTTTGTATCAGTTAACATCTCTAAAAGTGGTTGACATTTTTGCAGCCAGTCTCATTAAATTTAAAAAGATGATATTTGTAATCATTTAACCCATAACAATATTTATTTCTTAGATTGATAAATGAAAGTAGAGGTGCTCATGGGTCAGCCCAGTCGGGCCTGACCTGGATGCAACTATCTTTTGGCCGGGTTCGGTTGTTGGGTTTTAGTACTCGTGCTAGTCTTGGATCTAAAATTTGGGTCAAACTTGGATTAAGTGTTAGAAAGCCCTAAGCTCAGCTTGACCCAACCTGAATATGTTGTGCTTTTAGTTCAATGACTAATTTGCCCAAACAAGTGATAGAAAGCCAGGCTCCATTAGCTCAATGGGGGGCTTGATCGAGTGTAATAACATGTTTGAGGCAGACCGGGTTTGGGCCCTACACTTTAGACCTATGTTGAGCTTGGACCAGATATGAGCTTGTGTTTCTAAATTTGGACCAAGCCTAGATAAGCCTCAACTTGGCCCAACCCTACCATGGACAGCCCTAGAGAAAGGGACAACTTAATCCTCAATGATTTTATCTTTTTTCTTCTAATTAATATATCTTAACATCTCTGCTACTACACTTGAACACAACCAAGCTATTGGAGTTCTATAACTGTGCATGTATTCTTTCATCATTCATCATTCACTATTCACTATCCAACTCTTTCCCTTTCTTGAGCACCACAACAATCCATGGACGAATCTTGTATAGAAAGGTCATCACCCAGTGCGCTCCCGTTGAAGCAAAGTCCTGGGAGGTCTAGACTGGAGATAGGCCTAACCTTTGGTAATTTTGCACAAAGTAGTTGCTCGCAAATTTTGACCCAGAGTTATCACGTATTGATGAATCTTGTATAGAACACATAATTTTGTATTGAACGAATATGACCAAGCCTTCTATAAATAGCACACTCAATCCTAATAGTCCCATCCAAGGAGGATCGATCCTTGGGTGGGTAGGTTTCCTTACTCTCTTCTTACCACTAGGCCAACATGGAAAAAAAATAAAGACCATATAATATCACTACCTAAAAAGAACGATCTGCGACTATGGAGGTATGTTGAAAACTACGACCCTGACAGTCATATATTTTTCAACACGTCTCAGCCCTCATTTTCTTCATATACGACATCTTTTCTCCGAAAATAATGTCGAAAAATGAATGAGAGATTGATGATTGTAGTTTCCACGGATATTTCTCAATCACGCTTCTATTTGATGAAAAATTTCTTTTGGAGTGGAAACGATGCCCACCCAAAAAGCCCTAAATCCCTCTCTGTCTCCCCCCTCCCTCTCGCTGCACCAAACCGCCGTTACTGGCGAAGAAAGACTTGCAAAGAAGAGCACCAAGGTGGTTTTCTCTTTCTCTGAAACTGCTTGTCTTCAAGTGTTATACGAAGAAGAGCGGTTTTCGAGTGCCTTACTTCTTCCCAAGTGGAAAGACGTGTTTGTCAGAAAGGTCAAGCTCCATTGAAAGCATCACGAATCACCACTTCTTCAATAACCAAACCAAACCAAACCAAACCAAGCCTTTTCCCACTAGGTGGGGTCGGCTATATGGATTTGACGACGCCAATCAAATCTGTTTAGGGCCATGTCCTCCGTTAGATCCATGTAGGCAAGATCATGTTTAATAGTTTCTTTCCAACTTCTCTTGGGTCTCCCTCTCCCTCTCCTACTCTTGGCAAACTCTATGCTTTCACACCTTTTAACAGGTGCCTCTGTTGGACGCCTTCTAACATGGCCGAACCATCTCAGTCGATTTTCTCTCATTTTATCTCCAATCGGTGCTATTCCTACTATGCCCCTAATCTCCTCATTCCTAATCCTATCTCTCCTTGTGATCCCGCACATCCATCTTAGCATTCTCATCTCCGCAACTTCCATCTTCTTGACATGATTATGCTTTACTGCCCAACACTCTGATCCATATAACAACGCTGGCCGTACCGCCACCTTATAATACTTTCCTTTAACCTTGAGGGGGACTTTCCGATCACACAAGACCCCCGAAGCACTCCTCCATTTGGTCCACCCGGCTTGAATCCTGTGACTTACATCAGTATCAATCCCTCCATCCTGTTGCACCATAGATCCAAGGTACCTAAAGTTTTCTTTCTCTACTATTTTTTGTGTGCCCAAACTTACTTCTATGTTACCAGGTGTCCTACTTTGACTAAACTTGCATTCCATATATTCCGTTTTGCATCGACTTAGCCTAAACCCTTTTGTCTCTAATGTTTTCCGCCATAATTCAAGTTTAGCATTCACTCCTTCTCTCGTCTCATCCACTAAAACAATGTCATCTGCAAATAGCATACACCACGGCACCTCATCCTGGATATGTCTTGTAATCTCATCCATAACTAGGGCAAACAAGTACGGGCTTAACGCTGAGCCTTGGTGTAGACCAATCGTAATAGGAAACTCCTTAGTTTCGCCGCCAGTCGTCCTTATAGATGTCACGACTCTATCATACATATGACATATCCTTTATCGCCTCAATATAAGCGACACAAACTCTTTTCTTTTCCAGAACTTTCCAAAGAATCTCCCTAGGAACCCGGTCATAGGCCTTCTCCAAGTCAATGAACACCATATGTAAATCTCTCTTACCTTCTCTATACTGTTCCATTAACCTCCTCAGGAGAAAGATAGCCTCCATGGTTGATCTCCCAGGCATGAAACCAAATTGATTCTCTGAAATATTTATTGTTATTCTTAGTCTTCTCTCAATAACTCTCTCCCATAATTTCATCGTATGGCTCATCAATTTAATCCCGCGGTAGTTCGCACAGTTCTGAATATCTCCTTTGTTCTTGTATATGGGAATAAGAATACTTTTCCTCCATGCATTAGGCATCTTCTTGCTCTTTAGCACTACATTAAAAAGCTTTGTCAACCAACTAATACCATCCTCCCCCAAGCACCTCCAGACCTCAATAGGGATACCATCTGGCCCAACCGCTTTCCCATTCTTCATTCTTTTCAATACTTCTTTAACTTCTTCCCTACTGATTCTCCTATAGAACATATGATTCGCTTCTTCTCTAGAAATGGTAAGCTGCCCCAATTGTATGTCACTACTACTGCTTTCGTTAAATAACTTGTAGAAGTAGCTCTTCCATTCAACAGTTACATCTGTACCAGATTTTTTGGTGATGGGAACGGATAGAAACACGACATTATTCAGGTCAAAGTTACTTCTTTAAAAGGACAAAATAAAGACCATGCCGCATATCCCTTATTGTGAAATTAATTAGGGGAAAGTTTCCATAGAGAGGTGGGTATATGAAAATGAAGTACAGTAAGACCCATATAGGTCAATTATAGTTGGCTAGCAATTGTCATGGCAAGTATATGATTGTGTGGGGAGATTTTCGAAGCTTCGGGATTACGCTAATCACAGCCATCAAATGGGACTAACCATTCTCACGTGCCATCCGCGTGCCGCCTACGTGGCATCAGACTCACCTCGGCTACCAGGACAGGGGCCCCAGCCGAAGTTAGGCAGGTCCGGGCCACTAACGCCAAGCTCGGCTACCCCAGGTGCCCACCTCGGCTGAAAACTCCACCTCGGCCGAAGGTGCCGGGACGAAAGCCGAAGCAAGAAGAGAATCTCCACTCGCGCCCTTCGCCCCCCACGTCATCGGACACGTGGAGGAATAGGTGCGCGAGCTAGTAAGACAGATGCGACATCCAGCCGTCCACAATCTTCGCCAGATCCCTGACAGGGCGGCATCCAGCGGTTGAGGCCTGTTGACACCAAAAATGTCACTTTGCCTCTTCAAGATCCAAAGAGCTACATGAAGTCGCAACCTGCCATAAATAGGCAATGCTACTTCCAAAAATCAAATCTTGTCAGAATCAAACAAAAACTGCAAGATTCTTCAAGATAGCCAAAAGAGGAGTACACAAGAAGTTTCGGGCCATTTCAAAATCATTTGGCCTAACTTCGCTTCTCCGACAGCCAAAAAGGAGCTCTCGGCGGCAAAAGCATCGGAGACACCAAATCTTCGATCAGAGCCGATGGATGGTCTCAAAATACTTCCAAAAGGCTCCACGTCAAGTTCCGAGTCAAACCGACAACGTTTGACCCTACATCAATCCTCGAACAGCTAAATCAAGCCTCTCGGCGGCAAGAACCACCGAGGTCATTACTCATCAGATAGAGCACATGGACAGCTTCAAAATGCTTATAAAGGGCTACACGTCAAATTTCAGGTCATTTCGACAACATTTGACCATAGTTTGACGCTCGGAAGCCAAATCAGGCCTCTCGGCGGCAAAGCTCTCCGGGACCATGGTTTCCAAGACAGAGCCTATGGATCATCTTAAAATGACTCCAATAGGTTCCCTGTCAAATTTCGAGTCAATCGGACATCGGTTGACCGCACATCAAACCGCGACATCTTCATCGCGACAAAAGCAAATCTACTGGTGATAGGACCCCAAACGGCTTCAAAACTCAAACAAAAGCCTATGGTTGGTCTTATTTATTGCTCAGGAGGCTTCACACCAAATTTCAGGTCATTCCAACATCGTTTGACCCAGTTTCAGCTTCTGACGGAAAATCGGCAGCTCTGCGCAACAAAGTCTTCGGCTTTCTCAGGAAATTGGAAACTTTGCAAAATAAAATGCAAGGATTCTCATCAGGTTTCCTACAGGGAAATCAGGCCAATAAATGGTCAAAAATGTCAAAGAAAAATACAGAAGAAAAAAGAATCGAAAAACAGCAAAAACGGACACAAAACGGGACAAAAAGGGGGAAAAACCCCCCAGGGTCGCCGGGAAGGCCCCGAAAACCCCGGTTTTCGCCGTTTTTTCGCGATTCGAAGTGCCCAGCCTCTGGTATTTTCCAAAATTCATACTTTTGAGACACCAAATCCTCTGACATCCGTTCAAAACACGGGTCAATCATCAAGAGTATCGAAAACAATGTTGATCGCAACCTGGTCAACCAAAAAAAAGTGTGCTTTCTACCCGACCGATCGAGAAATCGACAGGACAGATGGCACCGACCCGCTGTTGGCAACAAACACCTGAAATTACATGGTCATCTGATGTCGATCTACATGAAGATCCATCGATGATCATCGACAGAAGAATCCCAAAGACGTGGCACGGCCCGCGACTCTTCAGCTGCTCGGCGACCACTTAATGCGATTAATTGACTAGCTTTATTACAGTCATTAATCCATTTCTTTGGACGGCCCAATCAGAAGTAAGCATTCGGGAGTTACAAGTCAAGAGATTCATGGCATTTAACCCATGAAACTCCTCCCCTCATGGCGATTAAAGGCGATTAAATGCCCTCAATCTCCTCCGGCCAATCAGAAGCCAAGAAAAAGGAGTTACAAAATAAAGAATTCAATCTTGTAACTCCTCCCTTTATGTAGCTTTATGACAATTAAAGCTCATAAACCCTCCTAAATGGCCACCTAAAAGCCTATAAATAGGGCTCTCCAAGAAGAAAGGATCATCACAAGAAAGCACAAACACACAGACAGACAAAGCACAGAAATCCAGAGAAAGAAAAAAGAGAGAAAACTCTGCGGAAGTTCTACACCGACCACCGCAACAAGGTGACAAAAGTCCCTTGGGGGGTACTCCCCCCCAAGGTCCTTGCCTTCTCCTTCTGCCGCCAATGGCTTAGACATGGCTTTTCAAGCCCGTCTACTCGGCTTTTTATTGGACATAGGACCTTCTTTTGGTCTTTGTTCTCTAAAAACCTGAGGTTATAGCCAAGCCAAGCGAATCAATAGCATCCTCTGTTCTCATCTGCATGGATGATGGCGAAGCCCACATATGGCTTGCGACCGTCAATCTAAACGGGTCCCCCACAATCTCCTGAGAAGTTAGATCCTCCTTTTCTTGCTTTTCATTGTAGTTTGTATTTTCTCAAAAGAGACAAAAATCAAAACTCTTGTCTTTCATTATTGATAAGGATTGTAAATCGGCTATAAACGCCAAAATCGGCTATAAACGCCAAAAATCGGCTATAAACGCCAAAATCGGCTATAAATGCCAAAAAAATCGCCTTTCACGGCAAACCAAGAAAATGTCTCTTTTCTTAAATATATGTGCAATGGAAAACTTGAAAGAAGTTGATTTCCTTTTTACTTGCGAAGGTTGATCTCTGGATCACCACTTGCAATTCCAAGTAAAAATAGAAAATCTGGCACACCCACACAAAAAAAGAAATGTTGATGCTCGCCCTTGCCCCCTGTTACGAAAGGGTCGGACCCGACGGACTCCCACGTCCGTCGACCTCGGTAGAACCCGAGCAGGAGCGCAGTCCATCAAGGCCAAATCAAAGCAAGGCCCGAGGGTGGATCCGATGGTACCCCTACCGCCAAAGGCGTCCAACACAATCTGGCCCAACGTGACATGCATTTAATGCGATATGGGCCGATCTGACTGGCATTAAATGCAAAACGGGCTGGATTGGACCGCATTTATTACTTTATGGGCTGATGATGACTTCCCAGTCAATTCATGGGACCCACACTAAGATATCATCCAAAAATATCTTCCAAATCGTCTATAAATAGAGCTTCATATCACATGAAAGGTACGCACAATCGAACCCAAAGGGTCGTTACTCTACCTCTCTTCTTCCTCTCCTTCCTTTGTTCCAGTTCATTCACTGACTTAGGCATCGGAGAGCCTTGCACCGCCCATGCCAGGGTCCTCTGACCGTTTGCTCTTCCCTTTCAGGCTTTCAGGCAGCGGGTTATCTTCTTCATTTCAATAAGTCCTGTAAGGCACCTCGATTATTGTGGGTCATTATTTTTCTGCACCTACAATTGGCGCCGTCCGTGGGGAAGCACTATCCCAACCTTCCAAACCTTCCCAATCTTTCCAAAAACCATGCCTCCGAAAGCTAAGAAGGGCGGAGAGTCCCAGAGAGCAACTTTCGCGCGTCCGGACCCGTTCACAGACGTCCCTCCTCAGGGACGGCCTGCAGCGGACCGTGGCGCGTCAGCAGGCGAGGAGCGCGTAGCCTCGGGACCCTTCATTGAATCTCCTTTCCGTGAGGGGTTCGAGACCTCGTGCTCTGACGATGAAGTCCCGCCTCCCCCACGAGGGGAGCGTCGACATGATCACCCTTCCAAAGGCAATGCTCCGGCGGTGGAGGAGCCACGCCATGTGCGAGCCCCTGATGCTGGAGGAGACATTGCAGCTCAAAACGCTCTCCTCCAAGAGCAGGAGCGAGTAATCCGCCAGCTCCAGCAGCAGCTGAGAGCGGTGCAAAATGCCTCCCGAAGGCAGCCCTCAGAGCCCCAAGAGGAGAAGAGAGCTGTCCAAAGCAAGGTAGTCCAGCCATCCCGAGAGGATCGAAGGGCCTTTCTGGATAAAAAACGCAGCCATGCCCACGATGAGGGCTCGAGCAACACCCGTAGTCATCGTGGCCGCGACGTGCGAGCTCGTAGCCATCATGGTCGAGGCCATGCAAAGCGGAAGCCAAGAGCGCCGACGCCAGAAAAGGACGACGAGTAGGAGCGGCTCGACAAGCGCATCAAGCTAGCTCTCCAGCACAATCTGGAGATGCGGGACCAGCAAGAGATCTGTGGCCCCACCGATCTGGGGGCCTCTCCATTCACTCGGGACATCGAAAGAACTTTCTTGCCCAGGAAGTTCTCAGTCCCGCGGTTCGTCCCTTATGACGGACTGTCTGACCCGTCCACTCACCTCCATCACTTCTCCCAAAAGATGTCCATCTGGGGAAATGAGGGACATCTCAATTGCAAAATCTTTTCCTCCAGTTTGAGCGATCTCCCCCTGAAGTGGTTCTGCGCTCTGCCGGAGAAATCTATTTCGAGTTGGAAGGAGCTCCAACTCTCTTTCCTGAAGAAGTTCCAAGCCTACAGCATAGTCCCCAAGACCGATGCTGACATCCTCACTCTAAAGATGAAGCAGGGCGAAACCCTCACTCAGTTCGCCCGGCGGTTCTGGATAATTTACAGCCAAATCGAAGATACCAGAGAGGAGGTGGCGACTTTTGCCTCCCAGAATGCCCTGTTACCAGGGCACGAGCTGCGGAAAGATTTGGCGGGAGATCCCGCTCCCTCCATGCCGGCCTTGATGTCCCGGATAAAACGTTTTATCGCCCGGGCGGAGGACGAAATCAGAGCTCGAGAAGAGGAAGGCCGGGTGATCGCAGGCCCAGAACCCAAAGAAAGGAACAGTCAGCCCCAGCAGCGAGGTAAAAAGTCATTCCAGAGGCAAGAGCCGAAGCAGGCATGGGTCTCTAATTCGGCGAGACCCTCAGCGTCCCGGTCTGGGGGCGGCAGGAGGGCTAGACCTCCCTCCGACACCTACCAGGCCATGAGCATCACCTTCAAAGAGCCAATCCACCAGGTCATGAACAAAGTCAAATCCCAGCCATTCTTCAGATGGCCTCGTCCCTTGGCGGGCGATCCCTCCACTCGTGACCAATCCAAGTTCTGTGCCTACCATAAGGGTAACGGGCATAGAACCGAAGATTGTAGAACTCTGAGGTTTCACTTGGAGAGGCTCGCCAAGGAAGGCCATCTCACGGAGTTCGTGAAGCCAGGAGACGTCGGCAAGCGGCGGCGATAGCCGAGCTCATCAGAACATGGCCAGGGATCCGGACAGTGAAGACTCCGAAAAGATAATCAATGTGATCCACCTGGCGCCCTCAGCTCCCTCTCCCTCAGCTCGAGACAGCCAGCAGGCTCGTGCTGAAGCTAGGCGGGCCTCGCACGGGAAGGAAGTGATGAGAGCCGAGCTCGGGCCAGCGCCCAAAAGACCTCGCTGCGACCGTCCGGCAATCTCTTTCTCAAACAAAGACTTGGAGGGAATCCAACTCCCTCATAGCGACCCTCTACTCTTGACCATGAAGCTGAAGGACTTCACTGTGAAGAGGATCCTCATTGACTCCGACAGTTCCTCCGAGGTCTTCTACTATGACTGCTTCAAGAAAATGAGCCTCTCCAAAGCCGACCTCACGGAGGTCCGTACACCCCTGCTTGGGTTATCTGCCAAACCAGTTTATCCCAAGGGTAAAATCACCCTGGAAACCCGAGTGGACGGGGCCTCCGTGTTGGCCGACTTCCTAGTCATGGACGCCCCTTCTCCCTATAACGCCATCCTGGGCAGAACGTGGCTCCACAAGTTGGAAGCAGTCCCCTCTTCCCTCCACTAGAAGCTAAAGTTCGTGCTCGAGAGCAAAGAGGGCAAGATGGAAGTGGTCACAGTAGAAGGGGATCAGCAGCAAGCTAGGCAGTGCATGTCTTCACCTGGACCCCGAGCGAGATGCCTGGGGTCGACCTCGAGGTCATGTGCCACAGACTGAACGTGGACCCCAGCCACAAGCCAGTGGTGTAAAAAGCCCGGAGGACGGGGATCCAGCAGACAGACGCGGTTGTCGACGAGGTCGGCAAGTTACTAGAGGCAGGCGCGATCCGGGAAGTTCAGTACCCGGTCTGGCTGGCCAATACGGTGGTGGTTAAGAAGAAAACAGGCAAATGGAGGGTGTGCGTAGACTTCACCGATCTTAACAGGGCCTGCCCTAAAGATAGTTTCCCCCTTCTGAAGATTGATCACGACCGAATGAGCTTCCTTGACGCCTACAGAGGCTACCATCAGATCCCGATGTATGAGCCGGATGAGGAAAAACCGCCTTCATAACCCCTCGCGGCACTTATTGCTACAAAGTCATGCCCTTCGGGCTGAAGAACGCGGGGGCGACATATCAGTGCCTCGTAACGAAGATGTTCCAGGCTCAGCTTGGTAAGACAGTGGAAGTCTACATTGACGACATGGTCGTCAAGTCAAAGCACTCCAGCGACCATCTGGCGGATCTGGCCCAAGTATTCAACATCCTTCGCGCGTTCAAACTCAAGCTCAATGCTTCCAAATGCGCGTTCGGCGTAGCTTCTGGCAAATTCCTCGGAAGCCTGGTAACGCGGAGAGGGATAGAGGCCAACCCGAACCAGATCACTACAATCTTGGGCATCCAGAGCCCCTCTACTACAAAGAAAGTTCAGAAGCTCACAGGCATGGCTACAGCACTCAATCGCTTCATCAGTCGGTCATAAGATAAGTGCAGGCCTTTCTTTCAGCTTCTGAGAAAGAATTTAAAATTTCAGTGGACCCCTGAGTGCGATCAAGCGTTAACAGCACTCAAAACTTATTTGTCTTCACCTTCCTAACTCTCTACCCCGACCCAGGGGGAGATTTTGTATCTATACCTTGCATCTCGGATCATGCGGTGAGCTCCATCCTCATCAGAGAGGACGAAGGAGTACAAAAACCAATTTACTATACGAGCAAGATCCTGCTTGACGCTGAGACCGGATCCTTTTGTTAGAAAAGCTTGCGCTGGCGCTCGTCAGCGCCTCCCGCAAGCTCTCCCATTATTTCCAATCCCACACCATTGTGGTGATCACGGAGCATCCACTCCGTTCTATTTTCAAAAAAAGCTGACTTTTCAGGGCGAATCTCAAAGTGGGCAGTCGAATTGGGACAGTATGACATTCAGTACCGTCCCCGGATTGCGATCAAAGCCCAAATTCTGGCTGACTTCATTGTAGAGTTCGTCTCGCCAAGCTCGGCTCCGACCCAGCCCGGCACGGAACTGGGGGCGGGGGGGGGGGGGGGGGGGGGCGTAAGGCATGAGCCTGAAGTTACCGAGGTCGAACAAGCTCCCACCGCGGCATGGAAGGTCTTTGTTAACGGTTCGTCCACCTCCAAGTGAGCTGGCACCGGCATAGTCCTCCAATTGCCATAGGGACTGGTCATAGAGCAAGCCTTCACCTTGGACTTCAAAGCAACAAACAATGAAGCAGAGTATGAAGCACTGATAGCAGGGTTGGACAGCGCCCGAATCCTCGGAGCCCAGCACCTGGTAATCTTCAACGATTCGCAACTGGTGACTAGCCAGCTCGCTGGGGACTACCAGGCCAGGGACGATAGGATGGCAGCCTACTTAGCCCTCGCGCAAAAGCTGCTCTCTCATTTCAAGACAGCCGAGGTCAGGCAAATCTCCAGAGATACCAACACGCACGCTGACGCGCTTGCAACCCTGGCCTCCGCTGTCGAAGTAGGAAAGAGAAGGACTGTCGAAGTTGGATCCATATCAAGATCAAGCTTAGAGCTCCACTCACCTCGGCAAGTCCTTTGTGCCGACCTCGGCCCGAGCTGGATGGATCCAATCATCTCCTACTTGAAGGACGACCAGCTCCCCGAGGACAAGGCTGAAGCCCATCGAATCAGACTCAAGGCAGCTCGATTCTGGTTATCTCCCGAAGGCAAACTCTACAGAAAATCCTTCACGGGTCCATACCTCCAATGTGTCGACCCCAGCAAGGTGGACAACTTCCTGTATGAGATCCACGAAGGAATCTGTGGAAGTCACATCGGAGGCCGATCACTGGCCTACAGGGCAATAAGCCAAGGTTACTGGTGGCCCTACATGCAGAAGGATGCGCAAGTGTACGCCGGGAAATGCGAGAAGTGCCAGAAGTTCTCTCACTCTCTTCATCAGCCAGCGCAAGACCTGAGTCCCCTCTCTAGTCCATGGCCCTTCGCTCAATGGGGGCTGGACATTGTGGGGCCTCTTCACCGAGCTCCGGGGAACAAGAGGTGACTGATTGTCGCGACGGAGTACTTCACAAAGTGGATAGAAGCTGAGCCGCTGTCCTCCATCACGGATAGGGATTCCAGAAACTTTGTATGGAAGAACATCATAACGAGGTTCGGCATCCCCAGGACCCTGATTTCGGACAACGGGACTCAGTTCGACTCCAAATCCTTCAAGGACTTCTGCCGAGAACATGGCATCAGAAACCATTACTCCACCCAGGCGTATCCACAGAGCAATGGCCAGGGCGAAATTTCCAACAAGATAATCCCGGACGGCCTCAAGAAGCGTTTAGATAAGGCAAAAGGGAGATGGGTAGAGGAGCTTCCCAGCGTGCTGTGGGCATACAGGACAACTCCAAGGTGATCCACCTCGGAGACACCTTTCTCTCTGGCCTATGGGATGGAGGCGGTCATTCCCCTGGAAATTGGCCTCCCCACTCTGAGGACAGAATTGGTCGACCAGGGGCAAAACGATGCAAACTTGGTAATGGAGTAGGACCTATCAGATGAGTGTCGAGAAGCAGCAGCCCTACGGCTGATTGACTATCAGCAGCGGCTAGCCAGAGGCTACAATGAAAAAGTCAGAGAAAGAAGTTTCTCCGTTGGAGAGCTGGTCCTGAAGAAGACCCTGCCGGCTGACAAAGATCCAAATGAAAGAAAACTGGCCCCGAACTGGCACGGCCCATTCAAGGTGGTCTCACTGGCCGGATGATCCTTTTACAGGCTCGAAGACTTAGAAGGCAGGTCGTTGCCGAGACCATGGAATGCATCCCACTTGAAGAAATTCTATTTCTAAAATGCAACATGAGCCTCGGAATCAATGAAAGCAGCATTTGCCATCGATATGTGTCATCTCTCCTTATCTGAGTTCGGCAGCTTTCGGTCCTTGACCCTAGAAAAGGCTTCGAGTTCATAAACTCAGTCGTTCCTAAAGTTTGGTCCTTGACCCTGGAAAAGGCTTCGAGTTCATACACTCAGTCGGTTTCCTAAAGTTTGGGTCCTTGACCTTGGAAAAGGCTTCGAGTTCATACACTCAGTCGTTTCCTAATAGTTTGGGTCCTTGACCCTGAAAAGGCTTCGAGTTCATACACTCAGTCGTTTCAAAGTTTGGGTTTCTAACCCTGGGAGAGGCTTCCAGTTCATACATCCAACTTCCTAAACTCCGGATTCACACATCCCTCAAGATCGTTCCCGAGCTCAGGCTCGGACAGCCGAGATCACCAAGATCCTGGGTTCATCTCGGCGTGAGACAGTTCATCTCGGCCAATGCTGATCCATTTCGGCCAATAACAGTTTCCAAAAGAAAAAAGAGCAGTGCAAGCGCTAAAGAGCAAAAAAGCAGCACAGGAATACAAGCATCGCAATTGTATGTTCAAAAAAGCAAAAAGGAAGTAGTGTACACAATTTGTATGATCACAAAAGCTGTTCCTTTTATTAATTGTAATCACTTCATTACAAGGTTTACAGAAGAGAAAAACAAAATACAGCAAGGAGGCTCGCAGTCCTCTGAAAACAAAAAAAGAAACGAAGGCTGGGAGGCACTGATCTTCAACCGACTCTTCAGTCCAGTCTCCAGCGTCCTGAGCTCTTCAACGCCCTATGGATTGCAGGCTTGGAGACTCCGGTCCTCGCTGGTCTATTGTTTGGAGGCTTTGGGGGACTCTGAATCTCAGTGAGCTCTACAATACGCTTGTTTGGTCAGACCAAAGTTTGCAAACAAGAGTCCCCTCAGCTCAAAGACCCTGGACCTCGCCGAGGTCTACAATACCCTATGGTCAGTTAGACCAAACTTTGAAGAGCCCCCTCGGTCCAGCGGTTGTCTCGATCCTGCTCGCCGCTCGGAGGTCTTGACATCCCACAAGAAGCATGGTTCCACGCGGGGCCCTGTGGGACGAAAACAAGACCACCAATGCAGAGGGCGCCACCAACCCACAGCTGCAAAGATTCCTATGCATCCGGACCGGGGAGGGTTGGCCGTGGACCCGCGTTCAAAGAGCGCATGGTCCACGAGGATCGTCTTCAGAGAGCGCGCAGACTACGACATACTTTCCCCCTCGGAGAAAGCCGTTTTCTGGTGCAAGGGTTCCCCCCGGGTCGAATATTCCTAACGATCTACCGGACATGGCTACTGAGTTAGTTAACGGAGAAAGACAGACTCCTATGTCTATGTGGATTATACTATCCTAGTTCTTTTTCCTCCCATGGCGAGCCTACCACTCCTATTTATAGGAAGGAGAAGGGCCCGGTCTTCGAGGGAAATTATGAGGCGAAGTCTCCCACGCCTTACGTGAGATGCACGTCTTCTTATGCGCTGACCAGCGGCTCCGATGACACCACGTGGAGCCATTCGCTCGTTTTCTTCATTGGCTGTTGAGGGACCGCGCTCCTGGCGCCTGGTCCTACCGAGGTCGGCGGACGTGGGAGTCCGTCGGGTCCGACCCTTTCGTAACCGGGGGGCAAGGGGCGTGCATCAACATTTCTTTGTGTGGGTGTGCCAGATTTTCTATTTTTACTTGGAATTGCAAGTGGTGATCTGGAGATCAACCTTTGCAAGTAAAAAGGAAATCAATTTCTTTCAAGTTTTCCATTGCACATATATTTAAGAAAAGAGACATTTTCTTGATTTGCCGTGAAAGGCGATTTTTTTTTGGCATTTATAGTCGATTTTGGCATTTATAGCCAAATTTTGGCGTTTATAGCCGATTTTGGCGTTTATAGCCGATTTACAATTCTTATCAATAATGAAAGACAAGAGTTGTGATTTTTGTCTCTTTAAAAAAAATACAAACTACAATGAAAAGCAAGAAAAGGCGGATCTAACTTTTAGAGAACAAATACCAAAAGGAGGTCCTATGTCCAATAAAAATCTGAGTAGACGGGCTGAAAAGCCATGTCTAAGCCATTGGAGGCAGAAGGAGAAGACAAGGACCTTGGGGGGGGGGGTACCCCCCAAGGGACTTTTGTCACCTTGTAGTGGTGGTCGGTGTAGGATTTCCGCAGATTTTTCTCTCTTAGATTTCTGACGCCTTTTTCTGTTTGAGTTTCTGGATTTTCTGCAGTCTGTTGTCTGTGTGTTTTTGTGATTGTTCCTTCCTTCTTGGAGAGCTCTCCTATTTATAGGCTTTTAGGTAGCCATTTAGGAGGGTTTATGAGCCTTAATTGTCATAAAGCTACATAAAGGGAGGAGTTACAAGATTGAATTCTTTATTTTGTAACTCCTTTTTCTTGGCTTCTGATTGGCCAGAGGAGATTGAGGGCATTTAATCGCCATGATGGGAGGAGTTTCATGGGTTAAATGCCACGAATCTCTTGACTTGTAACTCCCGGATGCTTGCTTCTGATTGGTCCGTCCAAAGAAATGGATTAATGACTGTAATAAAGCTAGTCAATTAATCGCATTAAGTGGTCGCCGAGCAGTTGAAGAGTCGCGGGCCGTGCCGCGTCTTTTGGGATTCTTCTGGCGATGATCATCGATGGATCTTTATGTAGGTAGACATCGGATGACCATGTAACTTCAGGTGTTTGTTGCCAACAGCGGGTCGGTACCATCTGTCCTGTCGATTTCTCGATCGGTCGGGTAGAAAGCACACTTTTTTTGGTTGACCGGGTGGCGATCAATGTTGTTTCGATACTCTTGATGATTAACCCATGTTTTTGACGGATGTCAGAGGATTTGGTGTCTCAAAAGTATGAATTTTGGAAAATAGCAGAGGCCGGACGCTTCGAATCACGAAAAAAGGCAAAAAAGGGGGTTTTCGGGGCCTACCGGGCGATCCCGGGCCCCAGGGTCGCAGGGCGCAGGGGTCTGCAACCCTGGGGGGTTTTTTTCCCCTTTTGTCCCGTTTTGTGTCCATTTTTGCTGTTTTTTTATTCTTTTTTCTTCTGTATTTTTCCTTGACATTTTTGACCATTTATTGGCCTGATTTCCCTGTAGAAAACCTGATGAGAATCCTTGCATTTTATTTTTCAAATTTTTCAATTTTCCGAGAAAGTCGAAGACTTTGTTACGCAGAGCTGCCGATTTTCCGTCAGAAGCTGAAACTGGGTCAAACGATGTCGGAATGACCTGAAATAAGACGAACCATAGGCTTCTGTTTGAGTTTTGAAGCCGTTTAGGGTCCTATCACCAGTAGACTTGCTTTTGTCACGATGAAGATGTCGCGGTTTGATGTGCGGTCAACCGATGTCCGATTGACTTGAAATTTGATAGGGAACCTATTGGAGTCATTTTAAGATGATCCATAGGCTCTGTCTTGGAAACCATGGTCCCGGAGAGCTTTGCCGCCGAGAGGCCTGATTTGGCTTCCGAGCGTCAAACTATGGTCAAATGTTGTCGAAATGACCTGAAATTTGACGTGTAGCCTTTTGCAAGCATTTTGAAGCCGTCCATGTGCTCTATCTGATGAGTGATGGCCTCGGTCGTTCTCGCCGCCGAGAGGCCTGATTTAGCTGTTCGAGGGTTGATGTAGGGTCAAACATTGTCGGTTTGACTCGGAACTTGACGTGGAGCCTTTTGGATGTATTTTGAGACCATCCATCGGCTCTGATCGAAGATTTGGTGTCTCCGATGCTTTCGCCGCCGGGAGCGCCTTTTCAGTTGCCGGAGAAGCGAAGTTAGGCCAAATGATTTTGAAATGGCCCGAAACTTCTTGTATACTCCTCTTTTGGCTGTCTTGAAGGATCTTGCAGTTTTTGTTTGATTCTGACAAGATTTGATTTTTGGAAGTAGCATTGCCTATTTATGGCAGGTTGTGACTTCATGTAGCTCTTTGGATCTTTGACGAGGCAAAGTGACATTTTTGGTGTCAACAAATGCCCCCTCGAGGTACAGCGACGAGTTGCTTATCATTTGTAGTCGATGTGCCTCGAAGAGATTTGTGAAGGAGAGCCTGTGACTTGACCAAGAGTCTTTGAGCAGTCTTTCTTTTTTGGTATTTTTAGCCTTTTGAGCTTCCAGGGGAATTTTATGGTAGTGAAAGGGATCACGTACCATCTCAAGGCAAAGTTTTGAAGATGACTCAGGGATGTGGATTTGGGTTTTGACCTTGTGACCTAACAGGCTGTATGTGGTAGGTTAGGGGGTCGGGTATGGTTTTTACCGTGTGACCCAACAAACTGTATGTGGAATGTTGGGGGATCAATTTTGGTTTTGATCTTGTGACCTAAGAGGCTGTATGTGGCAAGTTAGGGGATCAGGTTTTGGTTTTTGGTTTTGGTCTTGTGACCTAACAAGCTGTATGTAGCAAGTTAGGGGACCAGGATTTGGTTTGATTTTTATGGAATGTAAATTTCAAGATTTTGGCTCAATTTGGTATATGAGGCTGGATGGTTTGATTTTTGGAAGCTCATGGGGCTTGGAATTCTCTTTTGTATGGTCGAATCAACTCAAAATAAGCATGGAACCATTTTTGTATACTCTTGGTAAGAGGGGTTTCTCTTTGACTAAAAGCCCAAATTTTTTTTTTTTTTTTTTTTTTTTTTGTGCCTAGGTGGTCAAACCTGGCTCATATGGGCTAACCCATGGGACCTTAAGCTTTTGAAATGGCTTAGATCTCATATGGTGTCATTTTTGTAAAGAATATCCAAAAATATCTCATTTGGATAGAGAATATCTAAGAATATCTTTACTTGGAGAGAATCTCTCATGTTCCCTTTATTTTGGGATATGGTATCTCAAGATATCTTTCTTTTGGGAAAGAATCCCTCATTGATTTCTTTTTGGGAGAGAATCCCTCAAGATATCTTTCTTTTGGGAAAGAATCTTTCTAATCCCTTTCTTTTGGTAATGTTACTAATTAGTAACACTTACCTCTTTCTTCTTTCCTTCTTTGGTTTGCTCTCTTCTATAAAAGCAAGGAGGAGGTTGGATCTCTTGCTCTTATTGCTTTCTTTTGCAACAATCCCAAGAGGGCTTCAAGACCAAGAGTTCTTCTTCTTCAAGATCTTCAAGACTTTTCTTCTTCTTCTCCATCAATGGCTTCAAGTAAGTTCCCTTTTTCAAGAAAACTCCATCGTAGGAAAAATAAAAGTTCTTTCTTTTTTTCTTCTTTTTCTTTTTTTTCCACGTGTTTTTTTTCTTTTTTCTTTTTGCACGTGTTTTCTCCTTTTTTTTTTCATGTTTTTTTTTGTGGGCCGTACGGACAGATCCGTACGGATCTGGCCGTACGGCCACGTGGCCTGTGGGCCATCCCTTTTTTTTTGTTTTCTTTCCCCCTTTTTTTTTCGAGAAAGTTTCTTTTCTTTTTTATTTTGTTTTCTTTCTCCCACTTTTTTTTTTTAGAAAGTTTTCTTTTTCTTCTTTTTCTTTTCTTTTTTTTTTTGAGATCATGATAATGCCCCCTTTTTTTTTTGGCAAACCTAGATGTTCATGCATGCATTCTATTGTAAATTAAATTTGTAGCATGATGTGATAGCATACCTGAAAGTTTTCGCAAATTTAGGAATTTGGAGCTCGCAGCGATGTTGAGCCCTTCCTGATTTTGCGGAGACTTTGAGGTTTCGAAAGTTTGGAGTTTCGGAGCTCGCAGCAATGTTGAGCCCATCTTCAAGCTTTCTAGTTCTTTCGGGATAGTTCATTTTCTTCGGAATTGCCCTGGAGTCATGTCAAAATTTCGCCAGATTTTTTTTAGCGAGATTATGTCATTTTGATGTTTGATCTTTTTCTTTTCCATCCTTTTCAGGTGTTTCCTCCAGAACGAACAAGGGTAAAGAGCCTGCTACAAGCGCACCTCGTCGATCTGCTAGATCTTCTAATCCGGCCGTTCAGCAGGCCTTTGAGAAGGTCCAGTATGTTGAGAGAAATCTGGAAGAATGCGACTCCCTCAACAGAGATGAGATGAGGCAGCGACTGATCACTCTCAAGGGAGAGGAATTCTATAAGATCATGGTAAGCAGTCGTCCATGGGTGATGGAAGATCAGAGGGTTTTGCCCAAGCCTACCTTCTTCTTTGGTGATGCAGTCCCTGATGACATGACATACCAGAGGAGATGTTTTCAGTTCTCTTTCATAGCAGATGGTGAGAAGAAGACTGTTGTTACCCGGTCGACGTTTGATCGCACTATCTCGATCATGAGCCTTGCCCCCACGTGCTCTAAGAGGGAAGATCCTCCGAGCTGGGTGAGAAGGACAAATGTAATCAAGACCGGGGTTTTTGTTGGTAGTTCTCCTAGATATACGGAGAGATCGCCTGTTGACATGGACCTGTTGGAGCCATCCAGCGGCTACCAGGGTTCTGATTATCCGTCGGTCAATTTGAGACCGATGGGCCTTGGTATTTTCAGCGGTGACGGCAGCAATTGGATAAAGCCTTTTCGACTTCGTGGCCATTTCAATGCTGACTCCGAGTGGAAGTCGTGGACTGATCGCGTCCTGCTGATTGGTGGCGCCATTTTGAAGGAAGCCGGAATTTTCGATGCGGTCCGTGCCTTTAAAGAGACCGTGATCTTTTCTGACGAGGCCTTCATGGCAATGCTGGAGTCATTCCTCCCACAAACCAATACCTTCGTTGTGACGAATGGTGAGATTGGTTTCTCTTTGAAGGAGCTGAGCGCCATTACTGGATTGCCCATCCTTGGCAAACTCTATGAGGAGTTTATGCCGATGACAGCGTCCTTGAGGTGCAGTCTGAGGAGTTCAGGCTTCTGTACTTTCAGCTCGTCGCCTTCTATGATTTTTTGAAGGAGAAAGAGGGTTTGAAAGTTAGATCCAGCAATTGGAAGAGTTCTAGCTCTTCGTTCGCCAACTTTTTTTGATAGCAGGGAGTCTTCTGATAGTGTGACCCAGGAAGCTAGGGCTCAGGATCCAAGTTCGAAGAAGATCTTGGCTATGCAAGAAGAGTTGAGAGATTTCTGTGTAAGTACAAGCGCCATATGTCCTGACATTGCACTGCGGAGAGATCTCGCTGTTTACCTCACTTATTGGCTGGGTGAGGCTATTTTTGCTGGAGGAGATGGAACACACATCAGGCCGCATTGTATTTTTCCGGCTTGTCAGATGGCGTTTGGAGAGCAGCTTGCTTTGGTGCCAGCTTTTTACTCCTACCTGTGTACCGAACTGCAGGCTGCTGCTTTTTTGGTTCGGCTTGGGCTTCCCATGAATAGGGTATTTTCAGCCCACATCTTTTATTCGTGGTACGTGTACCACTGTCCTGGCTTCCACCGGCTGGATGCTGCACAGGATGATGATCCTCTGATGATTCGACTGGCTAAGGGCAAAGCCATGGCCGAATCACTTTTGTTTGCCCGCATGAGGATCCGACGGTTTAGGGACGTCGAGATGGGGCAGTCTTCAGTGAAGCTTTCTCCGGAGTTAATAAGAAGGCTTTTGATTTTGATGCCTCCCGAGACTCTACCAGGGCGGGGTCGGGAAGGCATTACTCCTTGACGAATGCAGAGAGAGAGAGTGGCTTTTCAGCATACGTGTCAACACGATGGTGTACCGCATACATCTTTTCGTTGACATCCAACCGTATGTACCCTCTCGCTTTGCTTTGCAGCTGGGCTTTTCTCAAGGCGTTGTTGGTGCGCCTTCAAGTATGGTGAAGCGCTTTGGAGGTTTACAGGACGGGAGAAATGCATAGGCTTTCTATAGTGCTGAAGACACTACAGCCATGATCTCTTATCCTGTGTTGTTGACTTCCCGGACTGCCAGCTTTGCGAAGTAGTTCGCGGAGAGCTTTTCGGCATATCAGGGGTTTTCCAAGAAGGAGCTTGATGTGAAGCTAGCATCTGGAAAGGGCCTTGGAAAGTCGGATGGCGTCCGGCGAGAGGAAGTTTGGGCCTTCCTTTCTGGAGAGAAGCACAAGATAGGCTTTCTCGGTGACCAGGGCGTCATTAGTTCTGAAGCTGTTCGAGAAATACCTGATGAGGCTTTAGAGCAGCTAGAACAGGAGGAAGCTGAACTTGGTGCTTGGATGCAAGCGGCACAGAGGCAAGCTTCCGTGGAGTCTACTGGCGAGGGTAGACCATCCAGTGAGGAGTCGAGTGGGAAACCTGACTCTGATAGCGGGGCAGGTTCCTCTAAGAAGCGAGCCCGCAGGAGTAAGAGGAGTCATCATCGCAGCAAGGGGCAGCATGAGGACTCTCCTGACTTGGAAGTTCCACTTACTATCAATGAGGATGTGCCAGTGGATGCTGACGAGCCTCTAGAGAAGAGAAACCGAGAAGAAGAGACCGTCGGTGAAGGTATGATTCTTCTTTTTTCTCTTTCCATTTCTTTTCATGGGATTTTCCATGTTCTGATTTGCTTCTTGTTTCTGCTTTTCTTTTTTTTTTAGCAGAGGAAGACTTGGTGATGCCTGTGGTTCCAACCGATGAGGTGGTGACGGATCCTGTCGGGGCACCTGAAGAAGAATCGAGGGACTCTGGAGTGAATCTAGAATCTCCAATTGGTATAACTTCTTTTTGCTTTTCTTTTTCTTTTGTGTCTGTGACTTGGTTTGCTAACACATTTTTCTTACCAGCTGACTTGCCACAGGATTCCGATGACTTTGAACCATCGATGGACGCAAATGTTGATGATGCTTTCGATGAGTTCATGGAGGAAGAGAGTCTTCCGTCAGTCGTCGAAGAAGGTATTTTGTAGTAATAACCCTTGATAATGATTTTCAAACAGGATCATATTCATACCTTTTTGTGTTTCTTTGACAGGTTTTGAAGTGACAGAGGAGGATCCGTCGCTTCTAGAGCAAGGGATGCCAGAGGTTGATCCAGAGGTCCTGGGACTAGTTCTGACAATGTTGACGAGATACCTCGTGCTGAGATTCCTTCCCGAGTAGGAGCAGCTTCAACTGGGAAGAGTTCTTTTGTTACTCTTCCAACAGGTGATGACATGAGCAGCCGACCAACGGAGTTGGGCGAATCCTCAGCGGGGCCATCTCTTTTTTTTTTGCGAAGAAGGTGGTGGTACGAGTTCTGAGCACTTGGATTGAGAGTCTACTTTCTGGGCACTTAGATGCCGGACTTAGTATGATCCAGCATGTGCGTGCGATTCTCGGTGATGCCGAAGAGGCTGGTCTGGATGTCACAAGTGCCAGGGCGATCGTTGATAGGATCATTGAGCTGGGTGACAGGTGGTTTGAGACCATGGGTTTTCCTGACGACCAGTTCTTCAAGGAGATGTTCCTAGACCCTGCAGATAAGGCTCAGTCTAACCTGGATGAGGCTACAGAAAGCAGGAAGCAGGTAGTCCGAGAGATGAACTTAGAAGAGCTAAACATCATTGGGCCGACACATGACCTTAACATCCTTGATAAGGAGGTCGATGAGGCCAGGAAAAGTCTTGAGCATTTGCAGGCACAAGTCGCTGCCAAGTGGACTGCAATAACAGAGGCTCGTGACAAGGAGAGTGCTCTGATTCGCCGGGTTGCAGATGCCAATCGAGTTCTTAAAAGGAAGTCTGACGAAAACAAACAATGGCGAACTGCTCGAGATAAGCTTCCCGGTGCGAAAGAAGGGTTACAGCCCACCCCAGCATCTCATGGCAAGTTTCTAAAGAAGCGTGCCTTGGAATCCCTGACGGCTGAGGCCAAAAGTTTGCTTAAGGAGTTGAACTCTTGGCTGGAGACCATTTTTGATTGAGCTCCTGTTTTTTTTTTTAATAGAAACCATCCTTTTCATTTTTTTTGTACCACTTGTATTTTTTTTTGGTACTTTTTTTTTGTAGTGCTTGTGAACACTTTTTTTGGTACCACATGTATTTTTTGGTACTCTTTTTTTTGTTTTCCCTATGCTCACTTAAATCTTTTAGTGATGAAAGTAATTGCTAAATGGGATGCCCTCTTTTTTTGTTTTCCCTACGCTCACTTAAATCTTTTTGTGATCAAAGTAATTGCTAAATGGGATTTGATCAAAAGCTTGTCATTTTGTGAAAATCTTTTGTCAAATGATTGTTTTGGCATGGAAGCCAGATTTTTGCTTGTGGCATGGAAGCCGATTTTGGCATGAGAGCCAGCTTTTTCTGTGGCATTGATAGCCGATTTGTGGCATTGATAGCCAGTTTTGGTGGCATTGATAGCCGAGTTTGTGGCATTGATAGCCGGGTTTTTTTTTTGAAAGCCAATTTGTTTTGTTTGGGGCATTGATAGCCGATTTGTTTTGGTGGCATCTATAGCCGGTTTGTGGCATTTATAGCCTGTTTTGTTTTGGTGGCATTGATAGCCGGTTTGTGGCATTTATAGCCTGTTTTGTTTTGGTGGCATTGATAGCCGATTTGGTTTTCAAAAATGCAAGTATCGACTAAAAGTCGCCTCCCTGCTGAATGTTCTTGCAAGTATCGATGGAATGTCGCATCCTTACTCATTCGGTTGCGAGTATCGATGGAATGTCGCATCCTCGTGAATTTGGGTGCTAGTATCGATGGAATGTCGCATCCTTGCTTTCAGAAATTTTGGTTTTGCGGGTACTGACTTGATGTCGTTTCCCCACGATTTTTGAAATTTGTGGTTTTCTCGAACCTTTGAAAATTTGGGTTGTGGATATCAACTGAAATGTTGCGTCTCCACGGTTTTTAGGTTTTTTCGAACCTTTTAAAATTTGGGTTGTGGATATCAACTGAAATGTTGTGTCTCCACGGTTTTTGAATTTTGCAAGTATCGACGAAATGTTGCTTGCCTGCAATTTTGGAAGTGTCGAACGTAGTTCGTATGCTTCCGATTTGTGCGAGTATCGACTAAGCGTCGCTTCCCCGCGGGTTTTTTTTTTTTTGAAAAACCAAATTTTTTTTTTGTTTAAAGACACGAGGGTCATAAGTTTTGACCTAAAACCGTTTTGGCGGTAAAAGGCAGGGTGGACTAGGGTGGAAATCCCTGAATCCGGATTTTGTTTCAAACCATGAATTTTGGGTTCAAGGGTTGAAAATTTTGGTCAAGTTAGGGAAAGGTTCCTAAACTTGGATTTTTTTTTAACAATAAAACGATGAAAGTAAGCATTGTTTAAATTTCTAGAAATTTCAACATTTGATATGAAAATTCTAAAAAAAGGTGGGTTTAGCGAGCGTGTACCTGGAAATCGGTTTTGGCCGTACAGGCATTGCTCTTACCCAGTTGGGTAAGTCTTCAAGGGTAGTACCGCTTTAAGAACTTGCCGTTGATGGGCAGCATACATCTGTCGCCTTCCATGTTTAGGAGTGCGTATGCGCCATTGGTGAAAACCTTGTCGATGACGTAGGGTCCCTCCCATTTTGGCTCAAATTTGCCTTTGGACTTGTGAGCGAAGACCATTGGTCTTTTTACTGCAAAAACCAAGTCACCCATTTTGTAGGCGCGTTGCCTGACCTTTTTTGTCGAAAGATCTTGCCATGCGTGCTTGGTAAAGTTCAATGCTTTATTGAGCTTCGAGCCGTCTCTCATCGAGATTGTCCAGCTCATGGAGTCGCAATTTGACATTGCTTTCTTGAGTCATGTCATTTTGCAAGGATACCCTCAAGGAAGGAATTTGTACTTCCAAGGGCACGACAGCTTCGCATCCATAGACCAAGGAGAATGGTGTGCTATGGGTTGGTCCTCGAATGGTGGTTCGATAGGCCCACAAAGCTTCAGACATTTTGTCGCTCCAGTCTCTTTTGTGACTGGAGACCATTTTTTTGAGGATTTTGCAGAGTGTCTTGTTGAAAGCTTCTGCCAACCCGTTTGCTGCCGGATTGTATGGAGTCGAAGGACAGCTTTGGATTTTGTATTTGTCGCAGAACCTGTAGAATCGATGATCCCGGAATTGTGGTTCATTATCATGGACGAATCTTTTGGGTATGCTGAAACGACAAATGATGTTGGTGCGCAGGAACTGAAGGACTGATGAGGTCTTCATTTCGTTGAACGTAAATGCTTCTGACCACTTGGAGAAATAATCCGTAGGGGCGAAGATGAAGCGATGACCTTTGCTCGAAGGGGGAGAAATAGGACCTATGATGTCCATACCCCAGGCTTCGAAAGGCCATGAAATCGCTGTAGGATGCAGCCAT
The DNA here is from genome assembly GCA_012931725.1 of Litsea cubeba. Taxonomy (NCBI): domain Eukaryota; kingdom Viridiplantae; phylum Streptophyta; class Magnoliopsida; order Laurales; family Lauraceae; genus Litsea; species Litsea cubeba. The sequence goes on from CM022955.1 coordinate 50,952,044, forward strand.
TCTAGAGGCATGTGAATGTAATCTCCATGAACTTGGCATTGTTGGCAGCGCTTAGCAAATTGCATTGCGTCAGCTACCATGGTAGGCCAATAATAACCTAACCTTTTTATCTGATCATAGAGCTTGGGACCAGCCTGATGAGCTCCGCAAAGACCAGCATGAACTTCTTTGAGTGTTTCTTCAGCCTTTTGTTGTGACAAGCAGCGTAGAAGTACTCCGTTGAAGGATTTCCTGTAAAGGATTTTTGAAGGAATATCCAAATGAAAGCTTGGGGTTCGCCTTTGGATGCTTACCCGTTCTTTTGGATCTTCAGGTAGGATTCCGAACATAATGTAATCAATGAACGGATCCCTCCAGTCGCCGATTGAATTCTGAAGGATTGAAATCCGACTTCCAACCACTTGGTGGCATTCATCAACAGCTTGGTGTGTGTTAAGAGGAGGAAGTATTCTTCTTTTGCACACCGTGGTTTGCATGTTTTCCCCTTCCTGGATTGCCATGGATGCGGCAAGTCCAGCTAGGGCATCTGCACGTATGTTTTCACCTCTACGAATGTGGGTGATGTGACAGATGTCAAACTTTTGCAGAAGTGATTGTGCCTTGTTGTAGTAAGGCAGCAAATCTGGCTTTCTGACTTCAAATTTCTGATTCATCTGGTTGACGATCAGTTGAGAGTCTCCAAAGACTTCCAGCATGGTGATACCGGATTCGATGGCGAGTTCCAATCCTAGGATCAGAGCTTGATATTCAGCTGCATTGTTTGTGCATGGTTCCAGTAGCGAGAAAGCATGTGGAATCATGTATTTGTCGGGGCTAACAAAGAGGATGCCAACTCCCGAGATCAGCTGTCTTTTTTCATTTGTCCTGGTTGCACCGTCAAAGTACATGTCCCAGGAGGCACTTTGCGAGAAAGTATCCACATTGTAGACTGGTTCGTCTGGGAGATCATCTCTGAGTGGAGAATCTTTAGGCAATGGATGCTCTGCGAGGAAGTCCGCTAGAGCTTGCCCTTTGATTGCCTTTTGTGGTACATACCTAATATCAAATAGTGACAGAAGGATGGACCATTTTGCCAGTCGAGCATTGAGGGAACCTGCCTTTGTGACAAGGACCTTCAAGAGGTTGACCCTCGAGACCAGGTATACTATGTTGGAAAGCAAGTAGTGACGCAGCTTTCGTACGGCGAACATCACTGCAAGACATTCTTTTTCGACTGGAGAGTAGCGATGCTCTGCACCTACTAGCATGCGGCTGAGGTAATATAGAGCAGCTTCTTTTCTTTGATCATTTTCTTGCACAAGCAGAGCTCCCAAAGAGTGATCAAGGGCTCTTGTGTATAAGATGAATGGTTTTCCAGTGGTAGGAGCAGCTAACACTGGAGGTTTTGTCAGTTATGACTTGATATCTTGGAAAGCAGTTTCACAGTCAGCATCCCAGACAAAGTTTACACCTTTTTTCATCAACCGGGAGAATGGACGGCATTTCCCCGAAAGATTGGAGATGAACCGTCTGATGTAGGCCAATCTCCCTTGAAGCCCTTTGAGTTCTCTCAAGGTTCTTGGAGAGGGCATTTCTACAATGGCTTTGACTTTTATAGGGTCAAGCTCTATTCCAGCTTTCCGAACTAAGAATCCGAGGAACTTACCCGATGAGACGCCGAAGAAGCATTTCAAAGGATTCATTCGCAGTTTGTGTTTGCGAAGTCGGAGGAAGACTTCTCGAAGGTCTTCGAGATGATCTTCTTTTCTTTTGCTTTTGACGGCGAGGTCATCAACGTAACATTCAACCGTCTTGTGCTGCATATCTTGGAATATTTTCGTCATAGCCCTCTAATATCTGGCACCAGCATTTTTCAAACCAAATGGCATGATAGTGTAACAATACACGCCGAATGGGCTCTGAAAAGATGTATGTTTTTCATCTTCAGGATGCATCTTTATCTGATTGTAGCCAGAGAAACCATCCATGAATGTCATTCGCTCGAATCCACAAGTATTATCAATCATTACCTCTGGTATGGGGAGCGGAAATTCATCTTTTGGGCATGCGCCATTCAGGTCTCTATAGTCAATACAGACCCTGATCTGCTCGTTTTTCTTTGTCACGGGACAATGTTGGCCAACTATTCAGGATGTTATTCCTCACGGATGAAGCCGACCTTTTGAGTTTTTGAACTTCTTGTTCAATTTTGTCCATCACATCTGGACGGAATCTTCTTTGGCCTTGCTTGACAGGCTTGATGTCTTCTTGAAGATTGAGTTTGTGAACCGCTATTTTGGGGTCTAAGCCAGGCATTTCAGCGTAAAACCATGCAAAGCAATCAACGAACTCGCGAAGAAAGGCGATATACTCGGGTAACTCATCATCCTTTATATTCTTGCTTATGAATACAGGACGTGGGTTATCTGGTGTTCCCAAGTCTATCTTTTGAACAGGATCTTTTGTTGGAAGGTTCGAAGGTGGTTCCTCCACAATATTTTCGGAGGCTTCCAACTCAACGAAACCTTCTGGGGTTTCAAAGGCATTTCTAGACCAAGGTTTTGTTCCTTTCCACGGGTCCTCTTGATCGGTAATTTTTCCAAGGCTTGCTATGAGATGATCCCAATCGCCTGTTGAAACCGGGTCGAAGTAGGCTACTTCTTTTGGAGATGAGGGTTCTTCTGGGTCAGAAGACCACACGTCTGTGCCATCGGACAACTCCTCTTCATTTTCGGAGGAATCGTGCCAATTGGATGAGCTTCCTGGATCTTTTTTAGGTGACTCATCAAAGAGATATCCAGGGAGATCGATGTCTTCATGGACTTGAGATGTTGAGGCTTGCTCAGTATATTGACTTTTAAGCCTTTGTGTCAATTGTCTCAGGGGAGTGTCGGGATCATACCCTAACCCGTATGAAGACTTTTCTACTTAGCCGTAGAGTCTCCAATCTTCCAGCTGGCTTTTGGTCAAGACGGGCCCCAATGGCGTGAGAATACCGCGTCCTTCTCCCAAACCAACTGGGTTTTGAGCGTCATAGCCCATTTTCTTCATAATAGCTTTTGCCACAGAACTATATAAGGATAGTTGAGTCATACCTTTATTTTAGAAAGGTTCAAGCATAGAGTTTGATGAAGAAGCATCCGATCTATGGAAGAAGATCGGCTTTTCCTTTGCTGAAGTTGCTGGAACAACGAAGGAAGCTGACGTAGGATCTTCTATGTCAGAAGTTATCTCCATTGGAGTGAGAGCAGGCTGAACTTGCTGAGTGTCAGCTTGGCTTGATGATGTGTCGTCTTCTGGCTCTGAATCCGAGTCCGTGTCTTGCATGATAGACACGAAAGAGACAACAAATTTGCCCCCAGGCTTTTGCTTTGCCTTCTTCACTTTAGTTGTGATGACCAAAGGCTTTGAAGGTTTGAGGGATATGATGAAGGGAGTTTGAATGCTCTCTTCGGATTTACCGGATGATTTATTTTCTTCCGGTGATTGTTGAGGAGCCTTGCCTTTATCTTTCTGAAGATTTTCGGCAAAGGATGTTGTGTGCTTATCCTCTTCTTCTTTTTCACACATACATCTGTGAGTCTGCAAAGTGGACTTCTTTACCTTTGAACGGTTTTCTGTCCGCAAAGACTCGATGTATCATGCTGTCATCGCCAACAAACTTGATGCATTGATGTAGAGTTGAAGGGACAACACCATTCTCGTGGATCCAAGGGCGTCCGAGAAGGATGTTGTAACATGAAGGGGTTTTATTGCATACACAGTGACCTCAGAAATAAGATCACCGATCTGCAAAGATAGATACAGATGTGTGGCTCAGCTTGCTGGGTGGGATGCCCAACTCTTCAAGAGCCGATGTGGAGATGAGGTTGAGTGCAGAACCTGGGTCGATCTGAACTCTGTGCATAGGCATTTCCTTGATATACCCTGTGAAGTACAGGGGTCGGTTGTGCCTGGTTTCGCCAAGTAGGAGGTCGTCCTTTGTGAAGGCGATGGTTGCACTGGCTGCTTTTTTAACCAAGAGGCATTCAATGCATGATCCCTCGGTTTTCTTCTTTTCTCCCTTTAAGGAGGCTTCTGAGTTTTTGACCCGGTAATCCATTTCAATTTGGAGGACTTGCGGGGCATGTTTGTCGACATCCTCATTCAGCTTTTGTAATTCTGAGATGAAATTATCACGAGTGTGCGGAGACATTCGTAACAAATCCGAGATGTGCAGACGTGCAGGTATGTGCTTGAAGTGTTCAATCAAGTCATACTTGAAAGCCTCCTTAGGGCCTGCATGTTCATCATTGTTGCCACTAGGGGTGCTTACAACATCTTTTCCCGAAGGATTTACATATGTAAAGGAAGATTAGTTGTAATTTTTATGGTAGTCCCGGCCAGAGCGGGTGCCTCTACCAACTTCGAGAGCTTCTTGAGAAGGGTCTTCATTTGGAAGATTGTCTTCAAGATTAAGAGGCTGTCGTTTTTCATTTGCTGAGGATGTATCAGCAGCGGAGTTGCCATCCTCAGTGATTGTGTTGCACGGAGCATTTTCCGGGAACAAGTCCTGAACAGCATCCAGCAACCTTTCTTCTTCGTTGACTAATTCATCGTCCCAAGCATCAATAGCTGGGAATTCTTCAGTCAAGAAGGGTGTAAACTTTGAAGTCACGGTCTCAGGAGAAGAAACCTGAGAGGGTGTCATCTCAGTGAAAGTCACGTGAGACGAGGTGGCTCCAGAAGATACATTGCTAGGCGTCGCCGGAGTGTAAGTGCTTTCATCAGACGATGCTTCGGAAGAGCTATAATCCCGAATTATCACATTATAGGAAGCTCTGACGGGAGACGTTGTCTGATCGGAGTTAGACTCATCCTCGGATGTAAGAGGATCGTCTATCCAGCAATTTTCTCCATTTTCAGGAGTTAAGGGAGGATGTACCCGATGGTCTTCAGGGACTTCAGGCTCTGGATTGCGAGGAGGCTCGTTGACGCGGTCTTGCTCTTGTTCTAGAGCGAGACGCTACAAGATCCTTGCATATTCTTCAAGATCAGGCATGGTAGCCAAATCTTCTTCTTCATCATCTTGTACTGGCATAAGATGAGTCTCAGGAACCCATTCTTCATCGGAGAGGTATTCTCCTGTTTCAAGGGACTCCTCCCACTCATCTGTGTAGTTGGATTCGAATCCATCATCGGTGTCGCTGGACTCCTATCCATCAATGGAGAATCCAACTACCGAATTGCAAGAGTATGATGCCTCCTGCATGGCTTCTTTGAATTAAGGTGGCATGAAATCACTGAGAGTGAATTTTCTTACCCCCTTTGAAGTCTCGGGAAGGGATGTTTTTGTTGCCTCCAGTGAAGCGGTAGAGGAAGCCTCTGCCTTTTCTTTGACCTCTTGTTTTGGCTGGGTCTTCTCTTGCCGTTTGAGCTTGAGGAGATATTTCCTAGCCTGCCTTCGTTGTTGAGCTGTAGGCTTTGTTTTCACGACCTCCCAATTTTCATCTTCCAGGCGATCGGGATGTACCCATATGGGTTGTCCGTCTGGTGTCGGGTAAGGAACCAGTTCCTCGGACGCTTGGATTGAGTTTATCACCTTGAAGGAAGTAGTGATCTTCTTCTTCGGTGATTTTGATATTTGTCCACATGTCACCATGTTGACGGAGGCAGACCCATAGTTTTTGTCAAAGGTGATGACTCCGTTTTTCCACATCTCATTTATTTTCTCCCTCACAACGAAGCATTGATTGAGAGGATGCGAGATCATCTGGTGGTATGGACAGTACCGAGGATCGTTGGTTTTGCCAACATCACCCGGTCTTTTTGGTTCCGGCAAGGTGAGCTTGCCGTTTGCCACAAAAGCCCCGAAGATTTCATCAACATCTTCATCAAATGGGTATTTCTTCTCTACTCGTTCTTTGAAGGCATCTGAGAGTTCAGGTCTCTTACCAGCAGCTTTGTTTTCAGCTTTCTTTGGTGGCTGAGGAGCTGACTTGGTCTGTTGAGGTCTTTAATCACTGTTTCAGCTTCCATGGAAGCTTCTAGGAGTTCTCCCAGGTTTTTTGATTTGTTGCCGATGATCATGGAGCGGATTCTGGCTCTCATGTTGTTTCGGCAGATGTCGACTAGCGACTCTTGTGGCAGTACATCAGAGCATTTGTATGCCATTGCTTTCCACTTATGAATGAAGCCATATGTTGACTCATTCTTCCCCTGTTTTAGGCTGCACAGTTGAGCCATAGTAGCAGGATGATCCTCACCTTTGAAGTGAGTCAGGAAGCGTGTCTCTAGCATGGCCAGTTTTGGATAGAGTCCTCCGGCAGAGTGGAGTACCAATCGAAGGCCGTACCTTTTAGGGTACTTGCGAAGAGGCGGATCTTGAGTGCGTCTTGATCCGCGATAGCTCCCGTCAGGATATTGAAGCAGATGACATGCTGTCTGGCTGACCCTTTCCCCGTATATGTTTGGAGAGTAGGATGCTTGAATTTGGTGGGGAACGGGACCGAGTCCATCCATAATGGATATGGTGGCTTGATCCCATGCTCCTTGAGTATATCCTCTTCTTTTGCTTTGGCGAGGATACTGTCTACGTCCTTTTTGGTAAGGGCACGGGACTCATTTTCTTCTCCATTTACCTCATCGTCTTGATGATTCGGAAGAGGTTCATTGTTCGCCTGATTTTGGAAGGCGAGGAGCAGGTTTTCCATCAGAGTTTCAATCCTCTGTTGGCGTTGTTCCAACTGCTGGATGCGGGTGATCGCATCATCTAGAGGTGGATTGCTGGGTGGTGGCTCATAATTTGTAGCCAAGACGTTCATCCTTCATATTTCGAACGAAGAAACTGTCCTGGTGACTGAGTTAGGGCTCATTCTTTATGAAGAAGAGCTTGAGGAAGGATCACTCTGCCGTCCTTTACTTGAAGGAGCAGGGGATTCTTCTGAATGTCTTCTTGTCCTGGAGACGCTGCGGGTCATCGGACGTCGGACATGGATTTTTGTTGCTGACTTTTGGCGCCTTCTGGTTTTTCCAACCATATGGACGGCAACAACTTGGTTGGGTCTTTCTTTTTCGACCCATTTGGGAGAGACTTGAAGTGTAGGAGGTTGGGTCCTTTGCTTTTCTAGTCTCTTTTGTCTATACGACGCGCGGCGGCGTATGCGACGAGCAATTTGAGCTTCGGTCAGCTCTGGCTAGGCTTTGACGATGAAGGATGTGCTCCCTCGGGCGCAGCAACCGGGCCTGTCTTCTTTGCAGCTGGGCAAGGACAGGATGCGAACCCTGTCCTTCGCCTGTTGCAGCGAAGCTTTGAATTTTTGGAGTTCGGCCCCTGTAGAGATAAAGGGTCGAACTGCAGGTTTGTAGGCCTTAGCAGGTGCTTGCAGAGGCCTTGTGATGCATGATCTGATTTTGGGCTTGTAGGAACAAGCCGGCTCATGCTGGTTTGACTTGGGAGTCAGGTTGGAGATGGGTCTCTCCTCTTTCATATAAGCAAGAGGATAGAACTGGTTCTCCTTGAGTGAGGCCAGGAATGTTGGCTTGGTAGATGTTTGGGACCTTCTCTGTTTTGGTGAAGGTCTTGGGGACCAAGTCTTGGGATAGACCTGGTCGTTTGCTGGTCGAGGCTTCGTGGGGCTGCCACGGGCTTCGGGCCTTCTGGTGCTTGCCTTTGGTGTCACGGTAGTGACACGTTGAGAGGCGAGTTTCTGTTTCTTGGAAGGAGCAGTTTGTTCCTCAGGAAGTGGGAATGGTCCCAGCGTCCCAAAGACGATAGTCCGAGGAGTCGAGGTCGACCCGGAGCTCAGAGAGTTGCCGAGGGAGTTGACGCTTCGGCAGCTGATGGGGAGCTTGTAGATGCGCGTAGTTTGCTTCTGTTGAAGCATGACTTGGTGCTTGCTCTCATCGAAAGTAATGGTAAGCGATGCTGCCATTGTTAGTTTTTTTTGAAAAAATTTCTGAAACAAGACCACATCCATTAGTAATCACAAGAATATAATGATCATAAATGGGAAGTTCTATGGTTTTGTCTTTTCAAATTGCTCGAGGAAGATGACCTAAGCAATATGAAGAAGGCAAAACGCCATAGAGGGTACAATTGTTCTGATCGCAGGTATGGTAAGCCCAGAATGAGCATCCCAGTGACAGCTAGAAGCAATTGTGAACTCAAATTCGACTTATCGAGAAGCGGAGCTTGCTCGAGGTAAGAAGAATATAAAGTTGGAGTTACAAATGTGCTGGTCGCAATACAGTAGACCCTGAAAGGGCGTACTAGTACCGCTAGACACAAATGTTTTGAGACCGCATCCATGAGATGAGATTCTCTGTTTTGAAAGGTCAAGATTGGATTCATCAAAGAGAGCAGATGGTATCCCGATTTGAACACGGGCTCAACGATTTCCGCGAACGCCAGTGCTCAGAAAGAAATGAACCATAATTTCTCGGATCTAAATCAAAAAATGAGGAGTTTTTTTTTGAAAGGCCAATATCGGGTTCATCAAAGAGAGCAAAATGCACTCCAATCTGGACACGGGCTCAGCGATTTCCATGAGCGCCAGTGCTCAGAAAAGGGAAGACCAAGATTTCTCCAATCTAAACCCAAAATGACGGAAGTTTTTTTTTTTTTGAAGATTTTTTTTAAAGATTTTTATTTTAAATTTTTTTTTTTTAAGATTTTTTTTGAAATTTTTTTTTATTTTTATTTTGAAAAAATTTATTTAAAAGACGAGAGAGTACACATAGGCCTCCTAACCCGGTCTTATGAAATCTTGATTGATAGAATTGCCCCCAGGTAAGGGTAGGATTACTTAATGAACCCGTTTGGAGGACTCTTGCCTAGAACAGTCAAGCTGTCTCCACACTCTAGACAAGGCTTTTCTTGATTGAACCATGATCAAAGAACACAGTTGGTTTAACCTTAGTGGTCTATGTCTTTTTTTAATTTTTTTTATAAATATTTTATTTTTTTGATTTTTAATGAACTCATCGAAGAGAAACGATGGCCCAAAACCTTAGTCGAACAGGCTCAACATTTCTGCAAGCGCGATGAACGATAGGAATGGATCAAGGTTTCTCAATTTTGAATCCAAAATGAGAAATCTAATTATATATATATATATATTTAGAGATCTTTGATGAACTCATCGAAGAGAAACGATGGCTCAAAACTTTAGTCGAACAGGCTCAACATTTCTGCAAGCGCGATGAACGACAGGAACGGATCAAGGTTTCTCAATTTTGAATCCAAAATGAAAAATCTGATTTATATATATATATATTTTTAGATCTTTAATGAACTCATCGAAGAGAAACGATGGCCCAAAGCCTTAGTCGAACAGGCTCAACATTTCTGCAAGCGCGATGAACGATAGGAACGGATCAAGGTTTCTCAATTTTGAATCCAAAATGAGAAATCTAATTTTTTTTTTGAAAAGAGAAAAAGTGGAAATAAATTCAAAGAATTAGATATTTCCAAAAAATCTCATCTCATTTTGTTTTTTTTAGATGCGGAATCCAACATGGCCACCAATCAACAAGTAGCCAAAGAATCAAGAAAAGAAGTATAAGCATAGAGCAATAGATATGATATGCAAATATTTCATTTCTAGCATCGTGTTCTTAAATGAACGGGTCCCACCGGGTGTGCCAGCTTGATGGACCGTGCTCCTGGCGCCTGGTCCTACCGAGGTCGGCGGACGTGGGAGTCCGTCGGGTCCAACCCTTTCGTAACCGGGGGGCAAGGGGCGTGCATCAACATTTCTTTGTGTGGGTGTGCCAGATTTTCTATTTTTACTTGGAATTGCAAGTGGTGATCTGGAGATCAACCTTCGCAAGTAAAAAGGAAATCAATTTCTTTCAAGCTTTCCATTGCACATATATTTAAGAAAAGAGACATTTTCTTGATTTGCCGTGAAAGGCGATTTTTTTTGGCATTTATAGTCGATTTTGGCGTTTATAGCCGATTTTGGCGTTTATAGCAGATTTACAATTCTTATCAATAATGAAAGACAAGAGTTGTGATTTTTGTCTCTTTAAAAAAAATACAAACTACAATGTAAAGCAAGAAAAGGAGGATCTAACTTATCAGGAGATTGTGGGGGACTCGTTCAGATTGACGGTCGCAAGCCATATGTGGACTTCGCCATCATCCATGCAGATGAGAACAGAGGATGCTATTGATTCACTTGGCTTGGCTATAACCTCAGGTTTTTAAGGAACAAATACCAAAAGGAGGTCCTATGTCCAATAAAAATCCGAGTAGACGGGCTGAAAAGCCATGTCTAAGCCATTGGAGGCAGAAGGAGAAGACAAGGACCTTGGGGGGGGGGGGGGGGGGTACCCCCCATGGGACTTTTGTCACCTTGTAGCGGTGGTCGGTGTAGGATTTCCGCAGATTTTTCTCTCTTAGATTTCTGACGCCTTTTTCTGTTTGAGTTTCAGGATTTTCTGCAGTCTGTTGTCTGTGTGTTTTTGTGATTGTTCCTTTCTTCTTAGAGAGCTCTCCTATTTATAGGCTTTTAGTTAGCCATTTAGGAGGGTTTATCAACCTTAATTGTCATAAAGCTACATAAAGGGAGGAGTTACAAGATTGAATTCTTTATTTTGTAACTCCTTTTTCTTGGCTTCTGATTGGCCGGAGGAGATTGAGGGCATTTAATCACGTTTAATCGCCATGATGGGAGGAGTTTCATGGGTTAAATGCCATGAATCTTTGACTTGTAACACCCGGATGCTTGCTTCTGATTGGTCCGTCAAAAGAAATGGATTAATGACTGTAATAAAGTTAGTCAATTAATCGCATTAAGTGGTCGCCGAGCAGTTGAAGAGTCGCGGGCCGTGCCGCATCTTTTGGGACTCTTCTGGCGATGATCATCGATGGATCTTTATGTAGATCGATATCGGATGACCATGTAACTTCAGGTGTTTGTTGCCAACAGCGGGTCGGTACCATCTGTCATGTCGATTTCTCGATCGGTCGGGTAAAAAGCACACTTTTTTTGGTTGACTGGGTGGCGATCAATGTTGTTTTCGATACTCTTGATGATTAACCCATGTTTTTGACGGATGTCAGAGGATTTGGTGTCTCAAAAGTATGAATTTTGGAAAATACCAGAGGCCGGACGCTTCGAATCGTGAAAAAATGGCGAAAAAACGAGGTTTCCGAGGCCCACCGGGCAATCCCGGGCGCCAGGGTCGCCAGCGACCCTGGGGGGTTTTTTTCCCCTTTTGTCCCGTTTTGTGTCCGTTTTTGCTGTTTTTTTATTCTTTTTTCTTCTGTATTTTTCCTTGACATTTTTTATCATTTATTGGCCTGATTTCCCTATAGAAAACCTGATGAGAATCCTTGCATTTATTTTGCAAAGTTTCTAATTTTCCGAGAAAGCCGAAGACTTTGTTGCGAAGAGCTGCCGATTTTCCGTCAGAAGCTGAAACTGGGTCAAACGATGTCGGAATGACCTGGAATTTGTGGTGAAGCCTCCTGAGCAATAAATAAGACCAACCATAGGCTTTTGTTTGAGTTTTGAAGCCGTTTGGGGTCCTATCACCAGTAGACTTGCTTTTGTCGCGATGAAGATGTCGCGGTTTGATGTGCGGTCAACCGATGTCCGATTGACTTGAAATTTGACAGGGAACATATTGGAATCATTTTAAGATGATCCATAGGCTCTGTCTTGGAAACCATTGTCCCGGGGAGCTTTGCCGCCGAGAGGCCTGATTTGGCTTCCGAGTGTCAAACTATGGTCAAATGTTGTCGAAATGACCTGAAATTTGACGTGTAGCCTTTTGCAAGCATTTTGAAGCCGTCCATGTGCTCTATCTGATGAGTGATGGCCTTGGTGGTTCTCACTGCCGAGAGGCTTGATTTAGCTGTTCGAGGGTTGATGTAGGGTCAAACATTGTCGGTTTGACTCGGAACTTGACGTGGAGCCTTTTGGATGTATTTTGAGACCATCCATCGGCTCTGATCGAAGATTTGGTGTCTCCGATGCTTTCGCCGCCGGGAGCTCCTTTTCAGTTGCCGGAGAAGCAAAGTTAGGCCAAATGATTTTGAAATGGCCCGAAACTTCTTGTATACTCTTCTTTTGGCTGTCTTGAATGATCTTTTAGTTTTTGTTTGATTCTGACAAGATTTGATTTTTGGAAGTAGCATTGCCTATTTATGGCAGGTTGTGACTTCATGTAGCTCTTTGGATCTTTGAAGAGGCAAAGTGACATTTTTGGTGTCAACAGCCATACCGCCACACTTACTGCTACTTATGGTCTCTAGAATACGGAGAATCGGCACATATATCTATGAAGATCGTTCGATATTCTCTCTAACTAAAAATTCCCACCTCACATCACGTAAAAGGTATTCAGCCAAATTCAAAAGAAAGAGAAGGAGAGAAAATGCACAAGTAAAGAAGCTCTGTTTTTCATTAAAGCCAAAGGGTATTACAGGGCTGAAAGATTGCATAACAAAGATAGAGAAGAAAAGTTACAAAGAGCAAAGACAAGAGCAAGGCACAACTACTGTGGCTTTGGCTACTCCACCAGTATGATCACCGACTCAGACGAACCAGCAGTCTCGGCTACGACCGCGACTCTGTCTGGTGCGTCACCAGCAGCAGGGGTGGAAGAAGCTTCGCCTTGAGGCGGGACTGGGGCATCACAGGCTGGCGGGGCAGTTGGAGCGACATCCGAGGTAGGGTCAGCTGTAGGGGCTTCGACTGGGGCACTCTCGCCCAGAGGAGCAGAGCTCGGCTCAGGGACCGGGTCCGAGTACTTCGGCAAGTTCCGATAGACCGGGTGGTCTTCAGGAACCCTTGCACGCCTCAGTGCGGCCAAGCACCCTTCCTCGAACAAAATGGAGGTAATTTCCTCCACCTGCTTCTCATATTCTTTGGTAGCCTGCTCCACCCCCCTCTGGAAAGAAGACTACGCCTCGGACAGCAGAGAAGCCTTCTCCTTCTTCAGCTCAGCGTTCCCTGACTTCAGCTTCTCAATTTCGGCGTGCCCAGCCAGCACTTCGCCGCGCAGCCTCGTCGCCTCAGCCGCCGATTCGGACCTCGATCTAGCCAATTCCGACTCTAGCTCGGCAATCCTCTTGGTCTTCGTCTAGATATCACCCTTCAGTTGATGAGTCTGCGACATGAGGTCAGTAACACTGACCAGAGTTGCTTCCAGCTGAGCGGTCGCCTCGGCGCTGCTCTTCCTCAGCTCTTCCAGCTCTTTTTTTAACCTCTCCCTCTCCGACTCCAGCTAGGTGACCTTGGCAACGTTCCTGTCACTCCTTTCCATCACTGCCAGGAGCCTCTGCACGTTCTGCAGAAGGAAAAAGTGAGTCAAATAACGGCAGCCGAATTAAAGCACTTGGAGAAACACGTTGAAAATACTTACCAAAAGGTTAGCCTGAATCACCGAGACCATCAGACTCTCATTATCATACCTCGCGTGCACTTCCATGTCACGTGGCAAGGCGCAAGCTTTTGCGATGGCTCCGATAACGTCGGTGTTCCCCATCAGCCGGTCCTCGACGTTTAAGGGTTTCCCAGGCTACATCTCCATCCTGGGCCTCCACGCCACTGGGGCAGTTCGAGGTCCGGAGGCCGATCCGGACCCTTGCCCTACCGAGATGGTTGGCTTGCAGGCCGCCTTACTGACCGGCGCGCCCTTTTCACCCGGAGCCTTGCCTCTAGAAGCTCGCGCAGGAGTCTTACCCTTCGGAGGTTGTTCAACCCCCGAGTCCTTCTCGGCCGCCTTACTGACCGGCGTGCCCTTTTCACCCGGAGCCTTGCCTCCAGGAGCTCGCGCAGGAGTCTTACCCTTCGGAGGTTGTTCAGCCCCCGAGTCCTTCTCGCCCGCCTTGGACTTCTTCCTGGGCGGGGACCCCTCCCTCGGGCGATCCGGCGAACGTCGCCGCGCTCCCTCGCTCGGTGTGGGGGCTGGGGCAGAAGTGGCAGCGGCGCCCCTCGAGCCCGAAGCCGCGCGAGTGCTGGTGGTCGAGGGTGTCGCAGAAGAGGAAGATCTCTGACTGAACTTGGCCGCCAGATCTTTGGTGCCGGCACTCACGATCCTCCTTCCATCCCTTCCTCCTGGTCGGACGAGTAGGAGTCAACTATCTCCCTCAGGTTCGGCGACTCCGAGCTAGAAGAAGTAGATGCCTCAGCACCTGACGCGGCTCGGCTCGCAGCAGGGTCGACTAAAGGCACCCCGGCAGGCACAGCCAAGGTGACGGGAGGGTGGTTGAGCTGCGGCTCGTCCCCCGGAACTGCTCCAATTCTCCTGTAGTGGCCGCGGTACCTCGGCGTATACCTAGCAGCTTCCAGGCCGATCTGGTCTCGTGCCCTTTGTATATCTCGACCTTCTTGTGGTCGTCGATGTTCTTCCTCCAGCCTTCACTCACAGCTCGGCGTCGCCTCGCGTGCAGTTCTGCGCCACAAATAACAAAGGGTATCAGCTCGGTAACATAAAGGATGAGCAAAACAAACAGAGAAAAGAAGCAGTAATTACTTGGGACGGCCCTGAGGTGGCAAGGGACCATCAGTCTCCTATCCTCGCCAGTGCCGAATTCCCAGTCCCCAGACACACAGAAGAGGTCTTCCTCGGCATTCTTACTGGAATCCTCCAGGGCCAGGACGAAGCCTATTCGGCGCTGCTTCAGACAAAGCCTATTCGGCGCTGCTTCACCCGGAGGTAGTAATTGTCTCCCCCAGCCTTGCAAATGTCATAGACGTCCTCGATGTCATGGACACCTAGGTTGGTCCCCAAAACCTCGTTCAGTTTTGCCGTACCCATGATGACTTTGAAGCCATTGGGCATCAGCTGGCACGGGGTAATCGACCACATGCTAAGGCAGGCCCTAAGAAGAGGGTGCAGAGGGAATCTGACCCCGCCCTCGATCACGGAGATCAGAGGGAATGGCGTCCAGCCGCAGGACCAGCCGCGCGGGCCTGGTCGATGGGATCCGCCGGCCTAAGACGAACTCCCTCCGGGATGTTATAAGTAGCCCTAAACCTAGCCATGCCCTCATCTGTATCTAACCGAAACCTAGGGGTGCCCATGTCTAAAAGAAGAAAATAGTGGAAAGAAACCCTGAAGGTGAAGAAACCCTAAAAGCCAGACAGGGGTACGAAGTTACTTATAGAAACGGAAGGGCGAATCAAAAATAGATCTGGGTGCGTCCTACGGTCGTCCTCACCAGAGAAATCTCGAAGAGCAGAGCAGAAATCGAAGGCAGAGGCGAAGGGAATCAGAAAGAATAAAGAAAAGAGATAACCCTATTTATAGAAAGGGAACCCTCTTTGGGCGCCACTTTCGAATTTGAAGAGACGGATCTCGCAATCTGCGCCTGTTCCATCAATGAGACAGCGCAATCAGTGAAGAGGCTACACGTGTAGCCATCGGTTCGCTTCCCAGGACGGACAGGACGAAGCATTTTTTGCCTCAGAAAAGTTGAAGCGACACCAGGCAATGATCGCCGCATCTCCAGACAGGTTCTCTAGCTTCTGACCACTAAAGGCTAGGATGCTTAAGAGGTCAAAAGCTAGGGGGCAATTGTGTGGAGAGATTTCCAAAGCTCCGGGATTACGCTAATCACAGCTATCAAATGGGACTAAGCATTCTCACGTGCCATCCGCGTGCCGCCTATGTGGCATCGGACTCACCTCGGCTACAGGATAGGGGCCCCAGCCGAAGTCAGGCAGGTCCGGGCCGCTAACGCCAAGCTCGGCTACCCCAGGTGCCCACCTCGGCTGAAAACTCCACCTCAGCCGAAGGTGCCGGGACGAAAGCCGAAGCAAGAAGAGAATCTCCACTCGCGCCCTTTGCCCCCCACGTCATCGGACACGTGGAGGAATAGGGGCGCGAGCCAGTAAGACAGATGCGACATCCAGCCATCCACAATCTTCGCCAGATCCTTGATAGGGCGGCATCCAGCGGCTGAGGCCAAATCAGGGCAAGGCCCAAGGGTGGATCCGATGGTACCCCTACCTCCAAAGGCGTCCAACACAATCTAGCCCAACGTGACACGCATTTAATGCGATATGGGCCGATCCGACATTAAATGCAAAGTGGGCTGGATTGGACCGCATTTATTACTTTGTGGGCTGATGATGACTTTCCTGTCAAGTCATGGGACCCACACTAAGATATCATCCAAAAATATCTTCCAAATCGTCTATAAATAGAGTTTCATATCACATGCAAGGTACGCACAATCGAACCCAGAGAGTCGTTACTTTGCCTCTCTTCTTCCTCTCCTTCCTTTGTTCCAGTTCATTCACTGACTTAGGCATCGGAGAGCCTTGCGCCGCCCAGGCCAGGGTCCTCTGACCGTTTGCTCTTCCCTTTCAGGCTTTCAGGCAGCGGGTTATTTTATTCATTAGGATAAGTCCTGTAAGGCACCCCGATTATTGTGGGTCATTAATTTTCTGCACCTACAATGATTAGGACTTGATGAGCTTTCCAATTACACAAAAAGGATTTTTAATGCTTAGAGCACCTCACTGGTGTTATATTTATGCCGACAGGAACGTAGTTGTTCCTTTTTGTTGGTTATTCCTATGGTTCACAGAAAAATATTTTATTCTAAAGAGGAAAAGTGTTTCACAAAAAATAAAAAAATATGTGAAACACCATTTTTGGGGCTGCTCTTCCCTCCTTCCATGATAGGAAATGGTTTTCCATGGCCGTATGGAAACAATATTAGCACCAAAATGTGGAAATGGGGTGTAGAAAAATCAAACCTTTTTATGTAGAAATGGTGTTACACAACATACTTATTCTAAGTTCAAAAAAAACATGGCCATTGATGGACAATTTATAGTTGGACCAGATGAATTAATCCGTTATACCATTACATCTAATCATTGGGTTACTGCTGAGGTGCATAGTCTATGGTAGCTGTTTGTTGCATAGGTTTTGCTATATGCAAGTAACAAAGTCCACAAGAATCCATTACAAATATCAGAGTACTCAACCATCTACCACTATGCTGCTGCTGCTTCTTTTTTTTTCCCTAAATTGGGCTACTCGCCGGAAGGCACGAGAATTGGGGGCTGTTTAGTAAATTCACTTCAATAGTGAAGTAAGGTGAAGGTTCATTTCAAAAGACAATAAAAAAATGGATCAAATAAAAAGGTACTCTATTTCAAAAAATGCCTCTACTTTTTCCTAAAATAGTCAAAAAGTTACTTTTTCATGTCATTTAGGAAAATAGTCAAAAAGTTACTTTTTCATGCCATTAAATGACAAAACATCATCTTAAAAAAAAATAAAAAAGTCACATTCTCATTCCATTAAAAGACAACCATCACCTTTTGATTTGATCCCTCTTTATTTTCTGGTCTCTTAACTTGACCATTAACCTCACTTCACTTTACTAGTGAAGTTACCAACACCACTCAACTATGTGCGTTCTACCACTTTACATTACTCAACACAACCTGTTAGGGATTTTATTGTGCTGGCTAATTCCCGGGTTGGACAAAACGCTGGGTCATTTGAGTTGTAGTTTTCTATTTCTTTTAAAATGAATTGTGGTTGAGTCGCGGGAAGAGCTAAAGTGAGGACTGAAGCAAGAATTGAAGATATATGGATCAACAAGCCAAATTCCAAAACGTATCTTTGCTATAGCAAAGATGTAGTTCACTAGAGTGAATCGGGGACCATAGGAGACCCGTGGACGAAGGCACCCAGTCTGATCCGAACTCTTAAGCAGCGGTTGAGAAGACTTGCTATTTCGATTGGAATATATTAGAAGTAGTCTTTTGCACATATTTGAGGCTATAAATTGAGTGTTTCTCTCAACCCAAAAGTATCCACCAGTACCTCTCTCATTATTCTGAGGAAGAGAAATCTAAGAGATAATTTTTCTTTAGAGTTATCATAGAGAGATTGTTCTGAAGAGTTGCTCCAGAAAGTTTAAAGCTTCTACTTCTTTGTAGAAGATTGGTTCATCTTGTTTCTCAAGGTGATTGTTGGAGGATTAAGCACGGGGAGCGATGCGCAGCCAGTAGCCGTGGCAGCAAGGAGTTGTGCAAGAACAACTACCGTCATTAGGTCGACGTACTGGCTGAGATAAGGGAGCTATAAGTATATCCTATAACTATTCAATAGTGATTGGTTTCTCTGATCGTGGTTTTTTCTCCCTTGGTAAGGTTTCCACTTTAAACTCTATGCCTGCCTTCTTGTGGTGATTGTTTGGTAGATAGTTTTGTTAGTTTTATCATATTTGGTTGATTACTTTCGCTGCGCATTAGTTCTTTTGGAAACTAGCATCCATTCTATTAGTATGAGCGCAACTTTCATAACCTTTCCCTTTTTTAGTGTCATCTGCTGTGAAGTCTGTACCTACAAATTCTAGAAAATTTCTTGTTAAAATTTGGTAGGTTGAATATAATTATGGGGAACCCACCTTTTCTTAATCTCATACAAAGAAGACCATTTAAGTAAAGAAGAATTGTTAAGGATAAACTAGTGTTTTAGTTTGTCGACCCAAAATTAAGTCATGGAGGTTATTCTTAGGGATTGTAAACGTGTCGGTTCCAGTCTAGGTCGGTGGTGGACCCGAATCTAGAACCGTTAATAAGAAGGTGGAACCGGAACCAATTTCTTGGTTCCGGAACTAGAATCGTTAATTTCACTACTAAAAAAAGAGGTTTTTATATCGGCTAAAAACTGATATAAAAGACCTATTATATCGGTTAATCAGTAAACTTCAAACCAATATAAGTAGCCCTGATATAATAAACAACTATAACCGATATAATATGTGTATTATTTCATATCGGTTTTTTGGACAACTGTTGTCTTTGAACCTGAAATTATAACACATATTACTGTAAAACCGATATAAAAAAAAGTGAAACCGATATAAAAAATATTTATAATATCGGTTTTTGGAGAACTGATGTCTTTTGAACCTGAAATTATAACACATATTACTGTAAAACCGATATAAAAAGAGTGAAAATGATATAAATTTTTTTAATAATATCAATTATAAAGGGCTTTATTATATCGGTTTTTTGGGAAATTGTATTATATCGTTTGTTCTGTAACCGATATAATATTATATATGTAATTTTCTTTATCAAAAGAATTTGCATTACTGCAGTACCATAAAAAACCTGCAGTACCCTGCAGTACACTGTACACCAATAAAACTTTGCACTATATATACATAGTGATCATAACTAATAATTAACATAAAGCTTGTCTCGACAAATCTCTATGGAAATATTGTATATATATATAGTAGCTACATTGTCTTCCATGGGATGTACAAAAAGTTGAACTATATATAAACAAAAAAACCAAAAGTATGTATATGTACTATGTAGCATATGATGCCTCCGTGTACCGCTGCTTCCCCGATTAATTCTCCAATGAAAAATGGACCTAGAAGGCATAAATCACTTCATCGATCAATACTTTGCAAGAGAAGCCTAGCTAATATATATATATGCTTCCTATCTCATGCATGGAGAACTATACAGTAAAATGAGATTTTCTGGTAAAAACAGCGACCATATGCAATCAAACATAGCTTAAACGAAATAAAGTGATTCATAGAAAAGATGAATTTTCTATCCTGTACGTACTTCCTCAAAATAGATGAATTTTCACTGACGTACCAACAAGAAAAAGTACCAAACAAGACACCACCTCAAGCAAAAAAAAAAATGGAACAAAAAATAAAATGGAAATTAATCACAATACTACACACACACACACACACACACACACACACACAACAAATACACAGTTATGCGGCTCTCACCACTATTAGGCCTTGGTTCATGCTTCTGAGGAAAAAAACCTACTTTCCTCCTTCCACTCTTTTCTCACCCAAGCCAGCTCCTAAATAAAAGCCTGAGGACATCCACTACTGGCTGGAACGATCCAGTTAGTACTTCTTTTTCTTTTCTTTTCCTTTCTCCCTCAACCAAACGACCAGCTCATCAGCCCCACACCACCACCCAATATCAAGAGGCCCTTGATACCCACAAGAAAAAAGAACTGAAGGACAAAGGAGGAGGCATCATAGAGAATAAAAGTGGAGGATCTATCAAACATGACATGGTAGTAAGTGAGAACAATAGACTTTCTTAAGTCTATGTAGTCTCATGCATGTTATTTCAGTGTCTTCATTTGCAAAAATCACTTGCCCATCTGTCCATTAGCATAATAGTCACGAGTTTGAGAGACATATATGATGTTTTAGTATGCATTATAACATAACTGGGTCATAACTTCTTATGAGGAACGTATGTTTTACATTCCATAGCCATCATCAGTTATATCTTCTTATGAGGAACATATGTTTTGCATTCCATAGCCATCATCAATTATATCTTCTTATGAGGTAGTAATTTCTGATCGGCGTATTTTTTTTATGGGATAGTGAAGAGTGCATTCATTTGAAGGTATACTCCAGATTGATTGGGCTGCCTGTGGGATCCAATGAAATGTTTTGCATTGTATACTTCATCATACTAATGCAATCTAGAGTGCAACTAGTTGCTTGTCATAATTTCTCTATAAACACGCCATGATGCTCAAAGATACAAGTCCTACAGTCACTCCATGAAGTGACTGAAATTTTTTAGTGGGTGTTTCTAATTGCTTTGTTAACCCATGCCATATCTGCATCTCTCTAAATCTTTTTAGAAAATGGAACTAGCCTTCTATACATGTACAGAGATAGTAATGTAATGCATCACTTCTTGATGGCTACTTTTGATGATGCCAAAATGAGATTCGGACAACACCGGTCGAGTAATGGATAATTAATGCAATAATAAAGAAGAGAGAGATTATAGTGGTTCGGTCAATCTGACCTGCGTCCACTATAGAAACGTAATTTTGTATTGAGAGTCTAAAAGGATTACAATAAAAGAGGTCGTGTAGAAGATAGAATTCTTCTCCTCCACCAAGTGACGATGGGGTCTTCTATTTATAACCCTCCCCTAACAGATGGGGAGGACCTTCCGCCAACATTCACAAGGAGCCTTGAACTGCCCCCGATAGACGAGGCAGTTAATATCCTCTGTTGGACTCAGAGAGAGCAGGTTGAGGGTGACTTTTTCCACAGCGACGTGTTAACCTTAATGTGGCCAAAGTATGTGGATCTGGACCCGGACCCGAAGGGATCAATCGGACCTCCACAGATTTGGACCCTGGCTCATTTATGATTGGGTTATTCTGACCTGACTCATCCTCACTTGTTGGGTCATTTGGGCCCGACTCATCATTTGCCTCTCAATGCCCCGTGCACAAATAATTTTTGAAAGGGGGGCATTTGGTAGATTCAGGTCTCTTCTCCCTCCAAAACCTTTTTCCTCTTTTCTAGTTTTAATCCTGTCAGTTTCTGTGGATATGTATCTGGGAGAGTCCTCAGGGCTTGGACTACTCTCCTTTTGAAAACCCAGGCTATAAAAACCACCTTTTGCTTCTTCTTAAACCCTAGAGAATAACTCTTCCTAAAGAGAAACAAAAGGTAGCCTCTGCAATGGAGCACTCTAAAGAAGAAAGACCATTAGGAGAGAAGAAGAGGAATAACAATGATGAAGGAGCAGCGGCAACAAGCAAGGCGACAAAGGGTTGCGGCGATCCGGGCCCGGGCGCCGGCGACGAGGGCAGCGGCAGCGTCTGCCTAGCAGCAGGCGACGGTGGCCTGGGCGCCAGCCAGGCTGCGGGAGGCGGCGGTAGCCTGGGTGCCCGCCATGAGCTGGGCGACAGTGGCAGCAGCCTGGGCGCCCGCCAGGCTGCGGGCGACGGTGGCGGCGGCCTGGGCGCTCGCCAGGCTATGGACGGCGGCGGCGGCCTAGGCTTGGGCGCCCGCCCGGCAACGGGCGAGGGTGCTGGCCTGGGCGCCCGCCAGGCTGCGGGCGGCGGCTCTGCGGGCGAGGGTAGATCTGGCTTGGGCGCCCGCCCGGCTGCCGGTCCTGTGGGCGGCGGCCCTGCGTTGGGCAAGGGGCGCCCGGCCGTGACTGGTGAGGGGCGTCCGACTACGTCGAGCGAAGGGTCAGCAGCAGTAGAATCGCGATGCCCTGCGGGCATCGCCCAGGGCGTAGTGGGCTCCTCGGGTGTCACTACAAGGGCAAGTGCGGCTGCAGCTGGTGCTAGCACGACTCGCAAAAAGTATCAAGCAAAAGTTATTGTCGACGACGAGGGATCCAAGGTGAGTACTCTTTTCAGTGCACTCAACACTGATGGCGATATTTTCAAGATCACAGTTTCTTACCACATTCTTCCCACTATGCTGTGTCGGCAAGCTGAAACGGATGAGCCGGCTTGTGATGGCTCCTCTGGTGACATCGTCATCTATGAGGAGATGCTTGAAGCAGGACTGAGGTTTGCTATGTCCTCCTCCCTCTGCCGCATTCTCCATTACTTTTCGTTGACCCGGGGCGGTTAGCCCCCAATGGCTAGAGAGTTCTGCTCGGCTTTCTTAAACTGTGGAGGAGGGTACATCGCGAGGATGCTTCTCCTGCGGAGTTCCATGCCGCCTACAGCTTGACTGAATCCCCGGTTCCCAATAGGGGATGGTACTATCTTGCCCCTAGGGGAGGCAAGCTACTCACGGGATTGCGCTCCAATTGCCACAATTGGAAATCTCATTTCTTCTTCGCTGGTGGTGAGTGGGCCTCTGAGGCAGACCGGGCTTTGGTGCCCACCCGATGGGTTGCTGCTAAAAAACTAGGTACGCCCTTTGATGGCTATCCTTTTTTTTTATATACATGTATGTGCTCACTGTTCTTGTGCAGATGTTCCAGTGCTCTCCGTTGATCAGGAGCGGAAATTGCAGGCGGTGAGGGTTCATCCTGATAAAGATTTAGGAACCCTCCTTCCCAAAGAGAGTGGGACTGGTGGACCCCTTCCGAGATCTTCCTCTAAAAGAAAAGGTACATTATTGTTGTTCGATCCATAATTTTTCCTTTTACATGATACTCCCTATCCAAGTAACACCTTTGCCTTTGTAGGGATAGACAGAACGGTAGAGTTGGACAGAATAGTGATTGGGGCTTGCCTCTCTGGTAGGAGTACCTCTCCTGCTAAGGCGGCGAGGATGGATAACACCTCTCCAGGGACCTCTCTACCCACGGCTTTGGAGGTGAGCTCTCCTCTATCCACCTCTGCTACGGGGCCTCGGGCATGTGGGGTGGCCTCTGTTGCCAAGACTGTTACTCTGGAATCTTCCTCTCAGGCCACACCTTCTACCCCTCGTTTGTGTCCTCCATGGTCGGGGACTTCTACAGGGGCACCGACTTGGGCTGGCCCCATGCTGGGCAAACCACTGGGCAAACCACTCGTGATACGGGAAAAGCTCGCGAGATTTGTGTTTCCGCCCGAGGTTAGCCAGATTAATAATTTTGGCATCGAGGGAGTTATAAACAAGTTTGTGGAAGGTTTGGCTCAGGTAAAGGTTTATTGCTCCTCTTTCTCCAGATTTTGTTTCATATATATATGCACTATCTCATTTCATTTGTTCTTCTTTTTCAGGCCTCTACCGCATCCATTTGTTTGATGTCAAGGGCCCGATCTCAGAGTCAGCTGAAACAGGATAATGAGACTATGCAAAAGGAGCTCTCTGCTGCTCAAGGAAGGATTACTGCCCTGGAAACTACAAGAAAGGCCTCCTATGTTGATCTTGCGGCAGCCCGCGAGAGGGCGACCAAGCTTGAGACTGAGCTTTCGGCAGCCCAAGAGAGGGCAGTCGGGCTTGAGACTGAGCTTGAGAAGACCTGCGAGAGGGCTTCGCTTAGTGAGACTGAGCTTGTGAAGACCCGCGAGAGGGCTTCGCTCAGTGAGGTTGAGCTCGCACGGACCCTCGAAAGGGTGCTGCTTATGGAGACAGAGGTGAGGGGAGCACATGAGAGGGCTTCCCAAGCCGATGAGAGAGCTTCCCAGGCATGGAGGGAGTTAGTGAATGGCTTCGCTGATGCCTTCATCAACGGTTATGATGAGCTCCGAGGGAAGATCTCTGCTGCTTTTCCAGATATCGACCTCTCAGGTTTCGTACCGACTGAGGCACCTGATGATAGCGGTAGCAGCTCTGGTGAGGACGATGAGGATGGAGAGGATGATTAGGACGGAGAGGATGATGAGGGCAGCTATGAGAGTGATTAGATGGTAGGGGACTTTTGATGTATATATACATATTTTCTTTTTAGAAAGTCAATTTATAGTCTAACTTTTTGAAATTGAATGAAAATGTTCTTCATTTTATTCAACTGTTGCTAAACATCAATTAGAGAAAAG
The DNA here is from genome assembly GCA_012931725.1 of Litsea cubeba. Lineage (NCBI taxonomy): Eukaryota > Viridiplantae > Streptophyta > Magnoliopsida > Laurales > Lauraceae > Litsea > Litsea cubeba. The sequence goes on from CM022955.1 coordinate 50,976,251, forward strand.
TTTTTAATCAGGCCCCATACCTTCACTACTCTGGCCCCCTTACAATACTATTGATAGTACCTCTTCAAATGTTCCGCGTTCCATGGATGAAGTAAGACCTTTCCCTCAGAATTCTGGATCCTGTAGGTGCTTGGCCTTACTACTTCTGTTATGAGATACGGCCCTTACCAACTTGGTCCCAGCTTTCCTTCGCGAGAGTCTTTCGTGGTGAGAATCACCTTTTTTAGGACTAGGTCTCCCGGTTGAAATGAACGAGGCTTCACCCTCGAGTTGTAGTATCTTGCCATGCGCCTTTTATACTCTGCGTTGCGGACCATAGACATCTCCCTCGCCTCCTCTATCAAATCGAGGTTGATGCGGAGTGCTTCCTTGTTGTTGGTGGGGTCATGGAGGTGGACCCTTAAGGAAGGTAATCCTATTTCAACAGGGATGACTGCCTTAGTCCCATAAGAGAGAGAAAATGGGGTGGTGTGGTTCGATAGGCCCACAACACTCCTGGGAGCTTGTCGACCCATAGACCCTTCGCTCTATCGAGCCTTGTCTTTAGGCTGCGTAAGACTGTTCTGACCATGACCTCTGCCTATCCATTTGCCTGTGGATGTGCCGGGCTGGAATGATGTTGTTTTATCTGTAGGTCAGAGCAGAAGGTGTTGAAGAGTTTGCTATCAAACTGCTTGGCATTGTCGTTAACAATGGCTTGAGGTATCCCGAAGCGACAGACTAGGTTTTTTCAGACAAAGTCTTTTACCTTCGAGTCTGTTATTTTAGCCAGGAGTTCTGCCTCTGCCCACTTTGTAAAGTAGTCAATGGCGATGACCACAAACTTGCACTGCCCTCTACTCAAAGGAAGAGGGCCTAGGATATCAATACCCCATTTTGAGAAAGGCCATGGGCTCAAAATTGTTGTCAGCTCCTCTAGTGGCTGCCTGGGCACAGTGGCGAAGCGTTGACACTTATTACATTTTTTGGTAAATTCTTTGGCTTCCTTTACCATGGTTGGCCAAAAATATCCTTGCCTAAGTGCCTTGTGGGCGAGGGAGCGTCCGCCAGAGTGATTCCCGTAAATTCCTTCATGGATTTCTCTAAGGGCATAGTCAGCTTCCTCAGGCGAAAGACAGCGCAGCAATGGTAAACAGTAACCTTTCTTGTAGAGTGTATTTTGTAGAGGGGTAAACATGGAAGCTCTCAGCCAAAGTTTCTTCACTTCAAGGGGATCATCTGGCTGTTTACCTTCCTGGAGGTACGCTCCTATTGGGGTCATCCAGTTTGCCTCGTCCGACGCACAATTAATGTTCATAGTATCCACATCTAACTTGCTTGGCTCCAACTGGTGTCCGATGATCGTCGGTTCTACAGATGTATCCTCCAATGACGAGGCGAGTCTGGCAAGTGCATCTGCAGCAATGTTATCCCCTCTAGGGACGTGATAGATCTGGAAGTGCTGGAACCGCCCTATCACTCTTTGAAGCATGCTAAGATATTGCTGCATTCGTGCCTTCTTTGCTTCGAACTCGAAGTTTACTTGGTTGACCACTAGTTGTGAATCACTGTAAGCAATGAGGTACTGGGCATCCATTTCTATTGCCAATTTTAGACCAGAGAGGAGGGCCTCATATTCAGCTTCATTGTTAGAGGTGATGAAGTGGAGGTTCACTGCATACTTGATGGGTGTCCCGTCAGGGCTGATTAGAATAAGGCCAGCTCCTCCTCCTTCACTGGTTGCAGATCCATCAACATACAGCTTCCATCTTATCTGTCGTGGAGGATCAGTGATCTCAGTGGGCACCTGGACATCAAGATGGGAGTCACAAGCTGGAGGTGCTGCGGTGCCAAAGGGAGCATGGGCGCCCTGGGGAGCTTGAGCCTGGGCGCTATGGGCGCCCAGGGGAGTAATGGCCTGGGCGCCTGAGGTAGCTTAGGCCTGGGCGCCCGAAGAGGTCGGGGCGCCCAGGGGAGTAATGGCTTGGCCCCCTGGGCGCCCGAGGGAGCTTGGGCGCCCGGAGAAGTCTGAGGAGTCTGGGCGCCCGCAGAAGCCTGGGGAGTCTGGGCGCCCGGAGAAGCCTGGGCGCCTAGGGAGCCATGGGCGCCCGGGGGAGCCTGGACACCCTCTTCGATGCCCGCGTCGTGTGGGAGATTGACATGAAGCTTGGTGGGGTCATTTGTTACCCCCTCTGGGACTGTAAATTCGGCCACAAAGTTGGCCAGAGCCTGTGCTTTGATAGCCGCCCTTGGCTGGTATTGGACATCGAATTCGCCCAATTCGACTACCCACTTAACCAATCTTCCAGACACATCCGACTTTCCCAATACTCTCTTCAGAGGCTGATTAGTAATTACAACAATAGTATGGCTCTGAAAATAATGTCGTAGGCGCCTTGCCGTCGAGATGAGGGCGAGCGCTAGCTTCTCCAGCTCTGAGTATTTGAATTATGCCCCTCGGTATGCTCTGCTCACATAATAGATGGGCTTTTGCACTCCATCATGATTCCTGATGAGGACAGAGCTGACTGCTGAAGGGGAAGCAGAGAGATATAAATACAACGCCTCCCCGGGTGCAGTATGCGAAAGAAGAGGGGGAGTGGCCAGGTAAGCTTTGAGCTTTTGGAAGGCCTCCTCGGCTTCAGGTCCCCACTCGAAAGTTTTTCGGAGGATTTTAAAGAAAGGAAAGCACTTGTCAGCAGACTTAGAAACAAATCTGTTAAGTGCTGCAACTTTTCTGTTAAGGCGCTGCAACTCTTTGGTGGAAGAGGGCGACCGCATATCAAGTATGGCCTTGATCTTATCTGGGTTCGCCTCAATTCCTCTGCGGTTGACCATGAAGCCTAAGAATTTTCCTGATCCTACGCCAAAGGTGCATTTTTTAGGATTCAATTTCATGCGATAGGACCTAAGGACATTAAAAGTTTCTTGGAGGTGGTCGACGTGATCTGCAATGCGAGGCTCTTGACCAACATGTCGTCTACATAGACCTCCATGGTTTGCCCAATCTGGTAGTGAAACATTTTGTTTACTAGATGCTGATAGGTTGCCCCTGCATTTTTTAGTCCGAAAGACATGACTCTGTAGCAATAGGTCCACTTTGGAGTGATGAAGGACGTCTTTTCTTGGTCTGGGGGATGCATGCTGATCTGGTTGTATCCAGAGTAAGCATCCAAGAAAGATAGCAACTCATGTCCAGCAGTGGCATCGATCAGGAAGTCAATCCGTGGCAACGGATAACTATCCTTTGGACATGCCTTGTTGAGCTCCGAGAAATCGACGCATAGGCGCTACTTCCCATTTGCTTTGGTTACCATCACCACATTTGAGATCCACTCAGGGTATGCTACTTCCCTGACTGCCCCATTGTCAATTAGCTTCCCGACCTCCTTGTCCATTGCTTGGGCCCTTTCAGTGGAGGCGCCCTTAGCTTTTACCGGACAGGCTTGTGGTGAGGATCGACATTGAGGCGGTGAGTGGCGATTCCGGGATCAATTCCTTTAAGATCGGCATGTGACCATGCGAAAATGCCCATATTATTCCTTAGAAAATTTTTTAACTGGTGGGCCAGATCTTCAGGAAGGGAAGAGCCTATGTATACCCTTCTGTCAGGAAAATCTTCATTTAAGACCACAGGGGTGAGCTTTTCAACAGGTTATCCTCTCTCTGTAGTGGCCTCATCCCTTGGGTCCAAGGCCTCAACTTGCAACACCTCCTGCGTTTTCTTGGCCTTCATTGAGGAGAAGTGGCACTCTCTTACTGCTACCTGGTCCCCTCTCACTTCCTCGACTCCATTCAGGGTTGGAAAACGAATGATGAGATGATATGTGGAGGGGATGGCTCTCAGTGCGTTAAGAGTTGGTCGCCCTAGTATGATGTTATAGGCTGTGGGCAGTCTATCACCAGGAAGTTCACCATTGTAATGGAACTTCGGGGGGCTACCCCTGCTGTGACCAGCAATGTAATTGCCCCTAGGGGGAACACTTTCTCCCCTGAGAACCTAAAAAGGGGAGACTTGACAGGCTGCAGCCTCTCCCGGCCCAGTTTCAGCTTGTCATAAGCGTCTACAAATAAGATATCTGCAGTGCTACCATTGTCAACCAGAATTCTGTGTACCTAAAAATTGGCGATAGTCATTGTAATCACCAGAGGGTCATCATGGGGGTGCTGGTTCCCCTCCAAATCCCTATCCGAAAAGGATATGATTTCATCAGCTCCCAGTCTAGGCGCCTTGGACGGGCGCGCTTCATCGGGATGCCTTGCCTTTCTGGCATGGGCCTTCATGGCAGAGAGTGACTCTGCCAGTCCTCCCGAGATGGTTCGGATTTCTCTAATGGGCTACTGGTTCTCTGTATTATGAGGTGGTGGTGACGGAGCTTGCCCCCTACCAGCAACATATTGGCGTAGGTGACCCCGCTGGATGAGATCCTCAATCTGCCTCTTGAGGTCAAAACAATCATCCGTGTCATGGCCATGGTCGCGGTGGAATTGACAGTATTTGGTCTGGTTCCGGCGATTTGGAGGAGACTTCATCTTTCCAGGCCATTTTATGGCGGGGTCATCTTGTATCTGGAACAAGATGTGCTCGACAGTGGCATTGAGAGGGGTGAATACATGTCCATCTCTCTACAGAGCAGGACCGAGTTGGTTTCTTTGTGGAGCGGGACTGAGTCTGTCTCTGGCAGGTATCCTCTCTGTCCTGCTCCGTTTGTTGCTCGTTTCCCTCCTTTCATCTCTATCTCGCTCCTTCCCCTTGTCCCCTGCCCTGGAGGACTCTCCCCGCCTGGCCTTTATGATGTCTTCTGCGTTCATGTACTTCTGGGCCTTTGCCAGTAGCTCCAGCATGCTCTTTGGTGGGCGCTTCATCAATGAGAAAAGGAAGCTCGATGAGCGAAGGCCTCCCATGAAGGCTGTCATGGACAACTTATCGTCAGGCTCTTCGATTTGAAGTACCTCCTCGTTAAAACGAGTGAGGTAACTCCTAAGGCTCTCATTTGTATCCTGCTTTCTGCTGAGCAGGTGTGTGGCAGGCTTCTGGTGGCGGCATCCTCCGATGAAGTGTGACACGAAGGACTTGCTCAATTCCCCAAAGGTGGCGATGGAGGCTGGGGCGAGACTGGCAAACGACAGACGGGCAGAACCCTTCAGTGTGGTTGGGAACGCCCTGCACATAATCTGATCAGGAACATTATGCAGCTGCATTTTGGTTTTGTACGTCTCCAGGTGGTCCAATGGATCATTTCTTCCATCAAAGGTCTCCATGGATGACATCTTGAACTTCCGGGGAAGCGGGTAGTTTGCCACATCGGGCTTGAACGGTGTGTCCGTTCGCCCGACTAGGTGATCCACTGTCTCTGGGGCATGCGCCTTCATGGCATTGTAGAAGTCTCCCAGCTGATTCTGCATCTCTTTGATCTTTTCATCCCAGCAATTGGGAGCTTCCCTGGATAGGTCAGGAAAATAGCTCCCCTACTCCATGCTTTGGTTTTCACTCCCCTCCTCTTGGAAATCCTCCCCATTAGAGGCAGAGGGAGGGGGGGTGGAATTCCACCATGATTCGGGGGCACTTGGTGGTGGGCGCGACTGTGAGCTCTCCTCTACGTGGAGCAGTTGGATGCCCCGAGCGCGGTGCTCCTTGCGGTGCTCCTCCCTGCGGTGCTACTCCAAACTGTGCTCTTTCCTGCCCCGCAAGCATGAGTTGTAAGATCTGCTGGTTTTGGGTTACCAGTTGTTGCATGGTCTCCAGCATCTGTTGAGGAGTGGGAGCAGGAGCATTCGGGGTAGGATTGATCGGTTGAGGTTCACCCACGCCTACTCGCTGAGGGTTATCTTCTGGTCGCTTTACTGATCTTGTGGTGATCACCATAATTTCTGAATAAGATGTGTGAAGTGAGAACTTTAGCTTTGTTCGTTTCCCACAGACGGCGCCAAACTGATGATGCCAAAATGAGATTCGGACAACACCGGTCGAGTAATGGATAATTAATGCAATAATAAAGAAGAGAGAGATTATAGTGGTTCGGTCAATCTGACCTACGTCCACTTTAGAAACGTAATTTTGTATTGAGAGTCTCAAAGGATTACAATGAAAGAGGTCGTGTAGAAGATAGAATTTTTCTCCTCCACCAAGTGACGATGGGGTCTTCTATTAACGTTCACAAGGAGCCTTGAACTGCCCCTGATAGACGAGGCAGTTAATATCCTCAGTTGGACTTGGAGAGAGCAGGTTGAGGGTGACTTTTTCCGCAACGACGTGTTAACCTTAACATGGCCAAAGTATGTGGATCTGGACCCGGACCCGAACGGATCAATCGGACCTCCACAGATTTGGACCCTGGCTCATTTATGATTGGGTTATTCTGACCTGACTCATCCTCACTTGTTGGGTCATTTGGGCCCGACTCATCAACTTTAGCCAAAACAAATCAAGGAGACACTGTTTAAGATTTAGAGTTATTTTGAAGAGAGAATCAGGTTTTATTCTGACTTTCTATGGTTTCAATAGGGAAGGTTTATAAAGGAATACTTTCAAATGGAAGGCATGTTGCAGTTAAGCACATCATCAAGGATGAATATGTTGAGTCTTTTATGAGGAAAGTTACAAGCCTATCACATGTCAGACATTCAAGCCTAGTGGCTTTGCTGGGGCATTGTGAAGAAGAAGATGAATGTTTTCTTGTTTATGAGTTGTGCTCCAACGGGAATCTCTCAGAGTGGCTATTTGGTATTTCCTCTCTCTACAAAGTGCTTCCCTTTGGGGCTGTCACCTTTTGGACAGTAAGCTAAAAATATGTTATGTAACAAACAGGAGAGGACAGAAACCTGTCATGGATTCAAAGGCTTGAGATTGTGATTGATATATAGTGCCCGAGGCCTATGGTTTCTTCACACATATCCTGGAGGCTGCATTGTTCATCGTGATATCAAGGTAGTTTCTATGATTATCATTGATGATTCATCACATAATCTCTTGTTTGTCTTTACCTATGTTGAGGTTCTGTAAGCCCTATTCATGTAGATCATCCAATTAAATAATCAATACTATTTCTGATGTGGCATATCAATACTATTTCTCCACCCATCATGCACATCACAACACTTCCAATGCACTTCACCAATATCCAACACCACCTACAAAACTCACCCAAACCCAACCCACTCAGTTGAGTAGTGGTACTATTTTATCCCCTTGAGTCAAGTGTACATGGGACACATGTAAGTAATTCATGAGTTTACATGTAAATTAAAAAGCTACTACACCAACAAATCAATTGATAATCATATTAAACATATAGCCAAAACAACAAATAATCATAAAACACGGAAAATGTATAAATTTCGAAAAAGACCAACAAAACCCATCACTACAAATCCACTAAGTACCACAAACTTAAATCTAGTAAGTACAACAAATCAGTCAATCATAGTATTGACACTTCCCCTATTTCATGATGAAAGACAAAACATGCATTCATGATAATTTAGAGGCAAAAGCATAGAATGTACCTATTCTCCATTGTTAATAAAATCTAAAATGTATTCAGCTAACTCCAAACGTAAATCATTAAGCTCCTCGTCGCCATATGTCGCTGCCTCCCCAAGTTCTTTCAACTTAGATTTTGTTGACACGAGAGGATCTTCCATAAAGTGCTTCATAAATTTCATTACATAAACCCCACATTCCTTTTTCCCCGTTTACTTAGGGCACTACATAGAGACCATAAAAAACATACAAAAGGGATTAGGAAGTATGTGTGATATCATAAACACAATTATTCATCGCTCACCTTCACCAATTCCCAAGTCGGATTTCCTTTAATTATTTTTCCCATTTCCAAGCTGCCACTTTCATCGCACTTCACACAACGATATCCATTAAGACTTAGTATTTTAAAAGAGAAGCCTTGAAAACAAATGAACAAGGAGAATTAATGCTCTACTCACTCATTCACTATGAACTTTACATTCAAGTCAACAACCTTTCGTACCAAGGAGTCCAACCAGAACACTTCCATTGATGTCATATCAATGACTAATAGAAGCCAATGACCCCTAAATCCATAAAAGCGGACTGATTAAATGACAAATAAGATTTAATCACACACAAGTGAATATAAAATGACCACTAAGATAAATTGAAGACACGTGAAAATATAATACACCCTTACATGGTGGAGTATGGAATAAAAATCAGTTGGTCCTTTTTTGCAATTTTCATTCTCTTTATCATGTTGTGTTTCATCTCTTTTTTGTCTCCAAAATCATTGAAATGTGCAGGATGGGAAAATCCACATCTTGCTCGAGAATTTTCAAATCGATCGTAGAGAAACCTAAAGAAATAAGGTAAATAAAATGGTCATAACATCAAATATATTAAAGACTGATAGTTCTTAGGAAAAGACAAATAGCTTACCTTTTGTATGCAGTCATTGAGTTAACCTCTAGCTTCTTCATGTTACAAAGATCTAACAAATCAGATTTTAAAAAACAATTGAATTCTATAACTTCTTCAAATACCCCTTCTCAAGTGGAATACTTATTTGACTTGATTTCATCATCTTTTCTATAATCTTGCCAAACTTTTGGAGCTGACTTGCCCCTTCACCATTAGTTGCATCACCATTTGCTACAGAAGAATCATCAACCACACTCTACATGGAAATCCAAATTAAAATGAAAAAGTTAATTACGGTAGTTTAACTTAAGCATAACTAATAAGAGTTGGAAAATACACTTTACCTTATCACCTAATATCACCCATTTTTTAGGCCAAGCCACAAATGAGTTGTGGGCATGTAAAATAGTGGTCAAAATACCACATACAGGTATAGGAAGAGGGGAATCAGGACACAATACACAATCAATTGACACTCGTACATTGTGCTCCCCTAAAGAGATATTGTGAATTTTTTTCCAATGGTCCAGTCTTCCCATAAACCTTTCCTTTCGTAACAATCTTGTCCTTTGATCCCAAAGCCAATCTACAATTCTGCATCGTCAAATAATATGTATAAGTACTAAATCTTACATCGACTAATGTATATAATACGATGAAACTAATGTTGGTTGTAATTTCATAATTTAATAGTCGGCCCATAAAACATACTTGCGGGGAACTAAGAATATTTGATGATGTCTTGTTCACTTTTGAAGTACCACCATCTTCAAGCTGCATGTTATAAGAGTTAAATACAAATTCATATGGTTATTAAGCAATGCATATAGTTAGGTCCCTTAGTTAAGAAATCATGTATTTAACATAATCTACGAAAACAACAAAAAACTATGGTTTGGTAAACTACCTGTTGACCTTTTAAAACGCCGCTACTATTGGATGCAATATTTTCTGAATAGGGAGAGTTCCGATGTGTCTCTTTATCCTTTACAATTTGTTCTAAAATTATCACCCTTTCCTGAGATTCATGTAACTGGGCCAACAACTCCTGATTATACTTCTTTGTTCCGCATTTTGGTATTTTGAAATAGGCCATTGGAGTGACATGCTTCCCTTCCCCTCTAACTCGTCCACAATGCTCTGGGGTACCCAAAGCCATAGTAAGAACATCATTGCTCCCCTCAGTCATTACAGCCCCCTCATTTACTTCCTTTTTTAGATCATCCTACAATGACCATGACACCAATGAATCCCGAGCCATATGCATATGTATACAGCTAATATTCAAATACCTTGATGCATGGTCATGCAAGTGATGGACCGCGCTCCAATGCTCGAGTTCCTACCGAGGTCGGCGGACGTGGGAGTCCGTTTGGTTCCGACCCTTTCGTAACCAGGGGGCAGGGGCGTGCATCAACATTTCTTTTTTTTTGTGTGGGTGTGCCAGATTTTCTATTTTTACTTGGAATTGCAAGTGGTGATCCGGAGATCAACCTTCGCAAGTAAAAAGGAAATCAACTTCTTTCAAGTTTTCCATTGCACATATATTTAAGAAAAGAGACATTTTTCTTGGTTTGCCGTGAAAGGCGATTTTTTTGGCATTTATAGCCGATTTTGGCGTTTATAGCCGATTTTTGGCGTTTATAGCCGATTTTGGCGTTTATAGCCGATTTTTGGCGTTTATAGCCGATTTTGGCGTTTATAGCCGATTTACAATCCTTATCAATAATGAAAGACAAGAGTTGTGATTTTTGTCTCTTTTGAAAAAATACAAACTACAATGAAAAGCAAGAAAAGGAGGATCTAACTTCTAAGGAGATTGTGGGGGACTCGTTTAGATTGACGGTCGCAAGCCATATGTGGGCTTCGCCATCATCCATGCGGATGAGAACAGAGGATGCTATTGATTCGCTTGGCTTGGCTATAACCTCAGGTTTTTAGAGGACAAAGACCAAAAGGAGGTCCTATGTCCAATAAAAAGCCGAGTAGACGGGCTGAAAAGCCACATCTAAGCCATTGGAGGCAGGAGGAGAAGGCAAGGACCTTGGGGGGGGTACCCCCCAAGGGACTTTTGTCACCTTGTTGCGGTGGCCGGTGTAGAACTTCCGCAGAGTTTTCTCTCTTTTTCCTTTCTCTGGATTTCTTTGCTTCTGTCTGTCTGTGTGTTTTTGCTTTTTTTTCTGATGATCTGTCCTTCTTGGAGAGCTCTCCTATTTATAGGCTTTTAGGTAGCCATTTAGGAGGGTTTATGAGCCTTGATTGTCATAAAGCTGCATAATGGGAGGAGTTACAAAATTGAATTGTTTATTTTGTAACTCCTTTTTCTTGGCTTCTGATTGGCCGGAGGAGATTGAGGGCATTTAATTGCCTTTAATCGCCATGATGGGAGGAGTTTCATGGGTTAAATGCCATGAATCTCTTGACTTGTAACTCCCGAATGCTTGCTTCTGATTGGGCCGTCCAAAGAAATGGATTAATGACTGTAATAAAGCTAGTCAATTAATCGCATTAAGTGGTCGCCGAGCAGCTGAAGAGTCGCGGGCCGTGCCACGTCTTTTGGGATTCTTCTGTCGATGATCATCAATGGATCTTCATGTAGATCGACATCAGATGACCATGTAATTTCAGGTGTTTGTTGCCAACAACGGGTCGGTGCCATCTGTCTTGTCGATTTCTCGATCGGTCGGGTAGAAAGCACACTTTTTTTTGGTTGACCGGGTGGCGATCAATATTGTTTCTGATACTCTTGATGATTGACCCGTGTTTTGGACGGATGTCAGAGGACTTGGTGTCTCAAAAGCATGAATTTTGGAAAGTACTAGAGGCTGGGCTCTTCGAATCGTGAAAAAACGGCGAAAACCGGGGTTTCCGGGGCCTTCCCGGCGACCCCGGGTTCCAAGGTCGCCGGCGACCCTGGGCCAGGGTCGCAGGGGCCTGCGACCCTGGGGGGGTTTTCCCCCTTTTGTGTCCCGTTTTGTGTCCGTTTTTGCTGTTTTTCGATTCTTTTTTCTCCTGTACTTTTCCTTGACATTTTGACCATTTATTGGCCTAATTTCTTTGTAGGAAACCTAATGAGAATCCTTGCATTTTATTTTGCAAAGTTTCCAATTTCCTGAGAAAGCCGAAGACTTTGTCGCGCAGAGCTGCCGATTTTCCGTCAGAAGCTGAAACTGGGTCAAACGATGTCGGAATGACCTGAAATTTGGTGTGAAGCCTCCTCAGCAATAAATAAGACCAACCATAGGCTTTTGTTTGAGTTTTGAAGCCGTTTGGGGTCCTATCACCAGTAGACTTACTTTTTGTCGCGATGAAGATGTCGCGGTTTGATGTGCTGTCAACCGATGTCCGATTGACTTGAAATTTGACAGGGAACCTATTGGAGTCATTTTAAGATGATCCATAGGCTCTGTCTTGGAAACCATGGTCCCAGAGAGCTTTGCCGCCGAGAGGCCTGATTTGTCTTCCGAGCGTCAAACTATGGTCAAATGTTGTGGAAATGACCTGAAATTTGACGTGTAGCCCTTTATAAGCATTTTGAAGCCGTCCATTTGCTCTATCTGATGAGTAATGGCCTCGGTGGTTCTCGCCGCCGAGAGGCTTGATTTAGCTGTTCGAGGGTTGATGTAGGGTCAAACGTTGTCGGTTTGACTCGGAACTTGACGTGGAGCCTTTTGGAAGTATTTTGAGACTATCCATCGGCCCTGATCGAAGATTTGGTGTCTCCGATGCTTTTGCCGCCGAGAGCTCCTTTTCGGCTGTCTGAGAAGCGAAGTTAGGCCAAATGATTTTGAAATGGCCCGAAACTTCTTGTGTACTCCTCTTTTGGCTGTCTTGAAGAATCTTGCAGTTTTTGTTTGATTCTGACAAGATTTGATTTTTGGAAGCAGCATTGCCTATTTATGGCAGGTTGCGACTTCATGTAGCTCTTTGGATCTTGAAGAGGCAAAGTGACATTTTTGGTGTCAACAAATGCCCCCTCGAGGTACAGCGACGAGTTGCTTAACTTTTGTAGTCGATGTGCCTCGAAGAGATTTTCGAAGGAGAGCCTGTGACTTGACCAAGAGTCTTTGAGCAGTCTTTTTTTTTGGTATTTGTAGCCTTTTGAGCTTCCAGGGGAATTTTATGGTAGTGAAAGGGATCACGTACCATCTCGAGGCAAAGTTTTGAAGATGACATCAGGGATGTGGATTTGGGTTTTGACCTTATGACCTAACAGGCTATATGTGGCAGGTTAGGGGGTCGGGTTTGGTTTTGATCGTGTGACCCAACAAGCTGTATGTGGAATGTTGGGGGATCAATTTTGGTTTTGATCTTGTGACCTAACAGGCTGTATGTGGCAAGTTAGGAGACCAGGTTTTGGTTTTTGGTTTTGGTCTTATGACCTAACAGGCTGTATGTGGCAAGTTAGGGGACCAGGATTTGGTTTGATTTTTGTGGAATGTCAATTTCAAGATTTTGGCTCAATTTGGTAGATGAGGCTGGATGGTTTGATTTTTGGAAGCTCATGGGGCTTGGAATTCTCTTTTGTATGGTCCAATCAACTCAAAAGAGGCATGGAACCATTTTTGTATGCTCTTGGTAAGAGGGATTTCTCTTTGACTAAAAGCCCAAATTTTTTTTTTTTTTTTTTTTTGTGCCTAGGTGGTCAAACCTGGCTCATATGGGCTAACCCATGGGACCTTAAGCTTTTGAAATGGCTTAGATCTCATATGGTGTCATTTTTGTAAAGAATATCCAAAAATATCTCATTTGGATAGAGAATATCTAAGAATATCTTTACTTGGAGAGAATCTCTCATGATCCCTTTATTTTGGGATAGGATATCTCAAGATATCTTTCTTTTGGGAAAGAATCCGTCATCAATTTCTTTTTGGGAGAAAATCCTTCAAGATATCTTTCTTTTGGGAAAGAATCTTTCTAATCTCTTTCTTTTGGTAAGGTTACTAATTAGTAACACTTACCTCTTTCTTCTTTCCTTTTTTGGTTTGCTCTCCTCTATAAAAGCAAGGAGAAGGTTGGATCTCTTGTTCTTATTACTTTCATTTGCAATAATCTCAAGAGGGCTTCAAGACCAAGAGTTCTTCTTCTTCAAGACCTTCAAGACTTTTCTTCTTCTTCTCCATCAATGGCTTCAAGTAAGTTCTCCTTTTTTTTTCAAGAAAACTCCATTGTAGGAAAAATAAAGTTCTTTTTTTTTTCTTTTTTTTTTCTTCTTTTTTTTTTCTTTCACGTGTTTGCTTCTTTTTTTTTCACACGTTTTCTTTTTTTTTTGCTTTCTTTTCTTTTTCTTTTTTTTTTTTTTGTTTTTTTTTTTTTGTGGGCCGTACGGACAGATCCGTACGGATCTGGCCGTACGGCCACGTGGCCTGTGGGCCATCTCCCTTTTTTTTCTTCTTTCTTTTTTTTTTTTTTTGTTTTCTTTCCCTCCTTTTTTTTTGAGAAAGTTTCTTTTCTTTTTTTTTTTTTGCACATCATGATAATGCCCCTCTTTTTTGGCGAACCTAGATGTTCATGCATGCATTCAATTGTAAATTAAATTTGTAGCATGATGTGATAGCATACCTGAAAGTTTTCGCAAATTTGGGAATTTGGAGCTCGCAGTGATGTTGAGCCCTTCCTGATTTTGCGGAGACTTTGAGGTTTCGAAAGTTTGGAGTTTCGGAGCTCGCAATGATGTTGAGCCCATCTTCAAGCTTTCTATTTCTTTCGGGATAGTTCATTTTCTTCGGAATTGCCCCGTCATCATGTCAAAATTTCGCCAGATTTTTTTTTAGCGAGATTCTGTCATTTTGATGTTTGATCTTTTCCTTTTCCATCCTTTTCAGGTGGTTCCTCCAGAGCGAACAAGGGTAAAAAGCCTGCTACAAGCGTACCTCGCCGATCTTCTAGATCTTCTAATCCGGCTGTTCAGCAGGCTTTTCAGAAGGTCCAGTATGTTGAGAGAAATCTGGAAGAGTGCGACTCCCTCAACAGAGATGAGATGAGGCAGCGACTGATCGCTCTCAAGGGAGAGGAATTCTATAAGATCATGGTAAGCAGTCGTCCATGGGTGATGGAAGATCAGAGCGTTTTGCCCAAGCCTACCTTCTTCTTTGGTGATGCAGTCCCTGATGACATGACATACCAGAGGAGATGTTTTCAGTTTTCTTTCACAGCAGATGGTGAGAAGAAGACTGTTGCTACCCGGTCGACGTTTGATCGCACCGTCTCGATTCTAAGCCTTGCCCCCACGTGCCCTAAGAGGGAAGATCCTCCAAGTTGGGTGAGAAGGACAAATGTAATCAAGACCGGGGTTTTCGTTGGCGGTTCTCCTGGATATACGGAGAGGTCGCCTGTTGATATGGACCTGTTGATGCCATCCAGCGGCTACCAGGGCTCTGATTATCCGTCGGTCGATTTGAGACCGGTGGGCCTTGGTATTTTCAGTGGTGATGGCGGCAATTGGATCAAGCCTTTTCGACTTCGAGGCCGTTTCAATGCCGACTCCGAATGGAAGTCGTGGACTGATCGCGTCCTGCTGATTGGTGGCGCCGTTTTGAAGGAAGCCGGGATTTTTGATGCGGTCCGCGCCTTTAGGGAGACCGTGATCTTTTCCGACGAGGCTTTCATGGCTATGCTGGAGTCATTCCTCCCACAAACCAATACCTTCGTTGTGACGAATGGTGAGATTGGTTTTTCTTTGAAGGAGCTGAGCGCCATTACTGGATTGCCCATCCTCGGCAAACTCTATGAGGAGTTTATGCCGATTGACAGCGTCCTCGAGGGGCAGTCTGAGGAGTTCAGGCTTCTATACTTTCAGCTCGTCGCCTTCCATGATTTTTTGAAGGAGAAGGGGGGTTTGAAAGTTAGATCCAGCAGTTGGAAGAGTTTTAGCTCTTCATTCCCCAACTTTTTTGATAGCAGGGAGTCTTCTGATAGCGTGACTCAAGAAGCCGGAGCTCAGGATCCAAGTTCAAAGAAGATCTTGGCCATGCAAGAAGAGTTGAGAGATTTCTGTGCAAGTACAAACGCCATATGTCCTGACATTGCACTGCGGAGAGATCTCGCTGTTTACCTCACTTATTGGCTTGGTGAGGCTGTTTTTGCTGGAGGAGATGGAACGCACATCAGGCCGCATTGTATTTTT
Organism: Litsea cubeba; assembly: GCA_012931725.1. Taxonomy (NCBI): domain Eukaryota; kingdom Viridiplantae; phylum Streptophyta; class Magnoliopsida; order Laurales; family Lauraceae; genus Litsea; species Litsea cubeba. The sequence goes on from CM022955.1 coordinate 50,991,751, forward strand.
CCGGCTTGTCAGATGGCGTTTGGAGAGCAGCTTGCTTTGGTGCCAGCTCTTTACTCCTACTTGTGTACCGAACTGCAGGCTGCTGCTTTTTTGGTTCGGCTTGGGCTTCCCATGAATAGGGTATTTTCAGCCCATATCTTTTATTCGTGGTATGTATACCACTGTCCTGGCTTCCATCGGCTGGGTGCTGCACAGGATGATGATCCTCTGATGATTCGACTGGCTAAGGGCAAAGCCGTGTCCGAATCACTTTTGTTTGCCCGCATGAGGATCCGACGGTTCAGGGACGTCGAGATGGGGCAGTCTTCAGTGAAGCTTTCTCCGGAGTTGCGGAAGAAGGCTTTTGATTTTGGTGCCTCTCGAGACTCTACCAGGGCGGGGTCGGGCAGGCATTATTCCTTGACAAATGCAGAGAGAGTGGCTTTTCAGCATACGTGTCGGCACGATGGTGTACCGCAGACATCTTTTCGTCGATATCCAGCCGTATGTACCCTTTCGCTTTGCTTTGCAGCTGGGCTTTTCTCAAGGCGTTGTTGGAGCGCCTTCAAGCATGGTGAAGCGCTTTGGAGGCTTACAGGACGGGAGAAATGCATGGGCTTTCTATAGTGCTGAAGACACTACAGCCATGATTTCTTATCCTGTGTTGCTGACTTCCCGGACTGCCGGCTTTGCGAAGTGGTTCGCGGAGAGCTTTTCGGCATATCGGGGGCTTTCCTAAGAAGGAGCTTGATGTGAAGCTGGCATCTGGAAAGGGCCTTGGAAAGTCGGATGGCGTCCGGCGAGAGGAAGTTTGGGCCTTCCTTTCTGGAGAGAAGCACAAGATAGGCTTTCTCGGTGACCAGGGCGTCATTGGTTCTGAAGCTGTTCGAGAAATACCTGATGAGGCTTTAGAGTAGCTAGAACAGGAGGAAGCCGAACTTGGCGCTTGGATGCAAGCGGCACAGAGGCAAGCTTCCGTGGAGTCTACTGGCAAGAGTAGACCATCTAGTGAGGAGTCAAGTGGGAAACCTGACTCTGACAGTGGGGCAGGTTCCTCTAAGAAGCGAGCCCGCCGGGGTAAGAGGGGGAGGAGTCATCATCACAGCAAGGGGCAGCATGAGGACTCTCCTGACTTGGAAGTTCCTCTTACTATCGATGAGGATGTGCCAGTGGATGCTGACGAGCCTCCAGAGAAGAGAACCCGAGAAGAAGAGACCGTTGGTGAAGGTATGATTCTTCCTTTTTCTCTTTCCATTTCTTTTCATGGGATTTTTTCCATGTTCTGATTTGCTTCTTGTTTCTGCTTTTCTTTTTTTTTTTAGCAGAGGAAGACTTGGTGATGCCTGAGGTCCCAACCGATGAGGTGGTGATGGATCCTGTCGAGGCACCTGAAGAAGAACCGAGGGACTCTGGAGTAAATCCAGAATCTCCAATTGGTACGACTTCTTTTGCTCTTTTTTTTTTTTTTTTTGAGTTTGTGACTTGGTTTGCTAACACATTTTTTTTTTGTCAGCTGACTTGCCACAGGGTTCTGATGACTTTGAACCATCGATGGACGCAAATGTTGATGATGCTTTCGATGAGTTCATGGAGGAAGAGAGTGTTCCGCCAGTCGTCGAAGAAGGTATTTTATAGTAATAACCCTGATAGTGATTTTCAAACAGGATTATATTCATACCTTTTTGTGTTTCTTTGGCAGGTTTTGAAGTGACAGAGGAGGGTCCGTCGCTTCCAGAGCAAGGGATGCCAGAGGTTAATCCAGAGGTAGAGACTCCTGGGACCAGTTCTGACAATGTTGAGGAGATTCCTCGCGCTGAGATTCCTTCCCGAACAGGAGCAGCTTCAACTGGAAAGAGTTCTTTTGTTACTCTTTCAACAGATGATGACATGAGCAGCCGACCAACGGAGTTGGGCGAATCTTCAGCTGGGCCATCTCTTCTTTTTGCGAAGAAGGTGGTGGTGCGAGTTCTGAGCTCTTGGATTGAGACTCTCTTTTCTGGGCACTTGGAAGCCGGATTTAGCATGATCCAGCATGTGCGTGAGATTCTCGGTGATGCTGAAGAGGCTGGTCTGGATGTCACAGATGCCAGGGCGATCGTTAATAGGATCATTGAGCTGGGTGACAAGTGGTTTGAGACCATGGGTTTTCCTGACGATCAGTTCTTCAAGGAGATGTTCTTGGACCCTGCGGATAAGGCTCAATCTGACCTGGATGAGGCTACAGAAAGCAAGAAGCAGGCAGTCCGAGAGAGGAACTTAGAAGAGATAACCATCATTAGGCTGACACATGACCTTAACATCCTTGATAGGGAGGTCGATGAGGCCAGGAAACGTCTTGAGCATCTGCAGGCACAAGTCGCTGCCAAGTGGACTGAAATAACAGAGGCTCGTGAAAGGGAGACTGCTCTGATTCATCGAGTTGCGGATGCCAATCGAGTTCTCAAAAGGAAGTCTGATGAGAACAAACAATGGAAAACCGCTCGAGGGAAGCTTCTCAGTGCAAAAGAAGGGTTACAGCCCACCCCAGCATCTCATGGCAGGTTCCTGAAGAAGCGTGCCTTGGAATCCTTGACGGATGAGGCCAAAAGCTTGCTTAAGGAGCTGAACTCTTGGCTGGAGACCATTTTTGATTGAGCTCCTGTATACAGAAACCATCCTTTTTTTCTTTTTTTTTTTTGGTACCAGTTGTATTTTTTTTTTGGTACTTTTTTTTAGTGCTTGTGAACACTTTCTTTTTTTTTGGTACCACATGTATTTTTTGGTACTCTTTTTTTTTGTTATCCCTACGCTCACTTGAATCTTTTTGTGATAAAAGTAATTGCTAAATGGGATGCTCTTTTTTTTTGTTATCCCTACGCTCACTTGAATCTTTTTGTGATAAAAGTAATTGCTAAATGGGATTTGATCAAAAGGTTGTCATTTTGTGAAAATCTTTTGTCAAGTGATTGTTTTGGCATGAAAGCCAGGTTTTTGTTTGTGGCATGGAAGCCAATTTTGGCATGAGAGCCAGCTTTTCTTGTGGCATTGATAGCCGAGTTTTTTTTGTGGCATCTATAGCCAGTTTTGGTGGCATTGATAGCCGATTTTGTTTTGGTGGCATTGATAGCCGGTTTGTTTTGTGGCATCTATAGCTGGTTTTTGGTGGCATTGATAGCCTGTTTTGATTTGGTTGCATTGATAGCCGTTTTTGTTTTTTTTTTTTTTTTGAAATCCAAGTTTTTTGTTTGTGGCATTGATAGCCGGTTTTGTTTTGGTGGCATTGATAGCCGGTTTTGTGGCATTTATAGCCTGTTTTGATGGCATTTATAGCCGGTTTGGTTTTCAAAAAATGCAAGTATCGACTAAAAGTCGCCTCCCTGCTGAATGTTCTTGCAAGTATCGATGGAATGTCGCATCCTTGCTCATTCGGTTGCGAGTATCGATGGAATGTCGCATCCTCGCGGATTTGGGTGCAAGTATCGATGGAATGTCGCATCCTTGCTTTTCAAAAATTTTGGTTTTGCGGGTACTGACTTGATGTCGTTTCCCCACGATTTTTGAAATTTGTGGTTTTCTCGAACCTTTGGGTTATGGATATCAACTGAAATGTTGCGTCTCCACAGTTTTTTAGGTTTTTTCGAACCTTTGAAATTTGGGTTGTGGATATCAACTGAAATGTTGCATCTCCACAGTTTTGGATTTTGCAAGTACCGACGAAATGTCGCTTCCTTGCGATTTTGGAAGTGTGAACGTGGTTCGCTTGCTTCCGATTTGTGCGAGTATCGGCTAAGCGTCGCTTCCTCGCGGTTTTTTGAAAAACCATTTTTTTTTTGTTTAAAGACACGAGGGTCATAAGTTTTGACCTAAAACCATTTTGGCGGTAAAAGGCAGGGTGGACTAGGGTGGAAATCCCTGAATCCGGATTTTGTTTCAAACCATGAATTTTGGGTTCAAGGGTTGAAAATTTTGGTCAAGTTAGGGAAAGGTTCCTAAACTTGGATATATTTTTTTTTTGAACAATGAAACGATGAAAGTAAGCATTGTTTTAGATTTCTAGAAATTTCAACATTTGATATGAAAACTCTAAAAAAAGGGTGGGTTTAGCGAGCGTGTACCTGGAAACCGGCTTTGGCCGTGCAGGCATTGCTCTTACCCAGTTGGGTAAGTCTTCAAGGGTAGTACCGCTTTAAGAACTTGCCGTTGATGGGCGGCATACATCTGTCACCTTCCATGTTTAGGAGTGCGTATGCGCCATTAGAGAAAACCTTGTCGATGACGTAGGGTCCCTCCCATTTTGGCTCAAATTTGCCTTTGGACTTGTGAGCGAAGACCATTGGTCTTTTTACCGCAAGAACCAAGTCACTCTTTTTGTAGGCGCATTGCCTGACCTTTTTATCGAAAGATCCTGCCATACGTGCTTGGTAAAGTTCAATGCTTTGTTGAGCTTCGAGCCGTCTCTCATCGAGATTGTTCAGCTCATGGAGTCGCAATTTGACATTGCTTTCTTGAGTCATGTCATTTTGCAAGGATACCCTCAAGGAAGGAATTTGTACTTCCAAGGGCACGACAGCTTCGCATCCATAGACCAAGGAGAATGGTGTGCTATGGGTTGGTCCTCGAACGGTGGTTCGATAGGCCCACAAAGCTTCAGACATTTTGTCGCTCCAGTCTCTTTTGTGACTAGAGACCATTTTTTTTGAGGATTTTGCAGAGTGTCTTGTTGAAAGCTTCTGCTAACCCGTTTGCTGCCGGATTGTATGGAGTCGAAGGACAGCTTTGGATTTTGTATTTGTCGCAGAACCTGTAGAATCGATGATCCCGGAACTGTGGTCCGTTATCATGGACGAATCTTTTGGGTATGCCGAAACGACAAATGATGTTGGTGCGTAGGAACTGAAGGACTGATGAGGTCTTCATTTCGTTAAACGCAAATGCTTCTGACCACTTGGAGAAATAATCCGTAGCGGCGAAGATGAAGCGATGACCTTTGCTTGAAGGGGGAGAAATAGGACCTATGATGTCCATACCCCAGGCTTCGAAAGGCCATGAGATCGCTGTAGGATGCAGCCATTCTGGAGGCATGTGAATGTAGTCTCCATGAACTTGGCATTGTTGGCAGCGCTTAGCAAATTGCATTGCGTCAGCTACCATGGTAGGCCAGTAATATCCTAACCTTTTTATCTGATCATAGAGCTTAGGTCCAGCCTGATGAGCTCCACAAAGACCAGCATGAACTTCTTTGAGTGTTTCTTCAGCCTCTTGTTGTGACAAGCAGCGTAGAAGTACTCCGTTGAAGGATTTCCTGTAAAGGATTTTTGAAGGAATATCCAAATGGAAGCTTGGGGTTCGCCTTTGGATGCTTACCCGTTCTTTTGGATCTTCAGGTAGGATTCCGAACATAATGTAATCAATGAACGGATCCCTCCAGTCGCCGATTGAAGTTTGAAGGATTGAAATCCGACTTCCGACCACTTGGTGGCATTCAGCAACTGCTTGGTGTGTGTTAAGAGGAGGAAGGATTCTCCTTTCGCACACTGTGATTTGCATGTTTTCCCCTTCCTGGATTGCCATGGATGCGGCAAGTCCGGCTAGGGCATCTGCACGTATGTTTTCACCTCTACGAATGTGGGTGATGTGACAGATGTCAAACTTTTGCAGAAGTGATTGTGCCTTGTTGTAGTAGGGCAACAAATCTGGCTTCCTGACTTCAAATTTCTGATTCATCTGGTTGACGATCAGTTGAGAGTCTCCAAAGACTTCCAGCATGGTGATACCGGATTCGATGGCGAGTTCCAATCCTACGATCAGAGCTTGATATTCAGCTGCATTGTTTGTGCATGGTTCCAGTAGCGAGAAAGCGTGTGGAATCATGTATTTGTCGAGGCTAACAAAGAGGATGCCAACTCCCGAGATCAGCTGTCTTTTTTCATTTGTCCTGGTTGCACCGTCAAAGTACATGTGCCAGGAGGCACTTTGTGAGAAAGTCTCCACATTGTAGACTGGTTCGTCTGGGAGATCATCTCTGAGTGGAGAATCTTTAGGCAATGGATGCTCTGCGAGGAAGTCCGCTAGAGCTTGCCCTTTGATTGCTTTTTGTGGTACATACCTAATATCAAATTGTGACAGAAGGATGGACCATTTTGCCAGTCGAGCATTGAGAGAACCTGCCTTTGTGACAAGGACCTTCAAGAGGTTGACCCTCGAGACCAGGTAGACTGTGTTGGAAAGCAAGTAGTGACGCAGCTTTTGTACGGCGAACATCACTGCAAGGCATTCTTTTTCGACTGGAGAGTAGCGATGCTCTGCACCTACTAGCATGCGGCTGAGGTAATATAGAGCAGCTTCTTTTCTTTGATCATTTTCTTGCGCAAGCAGAGCTCCCAAAGAGTGATCAAGGGCTCTTGTGTACAAGATGAATGGTTTTCCAGTGGTAGGAGCAGCTAACACTGGAGGTTTTGTCAGGTATGACTTGATGTCTTGGAAAGCAGCTTCACAGTCAGCATCCCAGACAAAGTTTACACCTTTTTTCGTCAACCGGGAGAATGGACGGCATTTCCCCGAAAGATTGGAGATGAACCGTCTGATGTAGGCTAATCTCCCTTGAAGCCCTTTGAGTTCTCTCAAGGTTCTTGGAGAGGGCATTTCTAGAATGGCTTTGACTTTTATGGGGTCAAGCTCTATTCCAGCTTTCCGAACTAAGAATCCGAGGAACTTACCCGACGAGACGCCGAAGAAGCATTTCAATGGATTCATTCGCAGTTTGTGTTTGCGAAGCCGGAGGAAGACTTCTCGAAGGTCTTCGAGATGATCTTCTTTTCTTTTGCTTTTGACGGCGAGGTCATCAACGTAACATTCAACCGTCTTGTGCTGCATATCTTGGAATATTTTCATCATAGCCCTCTGATATGTGGCACCAGCATTCTTCAGACCAAATGGCATGACAGTGTAACAATACACGCCAAATGGGGTTCGAAAGGATGTATGTTTTTCATCCTCAGGATGCATCTTTATCTGATTGTAGCCAGAGAAACCATCCATGAATGTCATTCGCTCGAATCCACAGGTATTATCAATCATTACCTCTGGTATGGGGAGCGGAAATTCATCTTTTGGGCATGCGCCATTCAGGTCTCTATAATCAATACAGACCCTGATCTGCCCATTTTTCTTTGTCACGGGGACAATGTTGGCCAACCATTCAGGATGTTGTTCCTCACGGATGAAGCCGACGCTTTTGAGTTTTTGAACTTCTTGTTCAATTTTATCCATCACATCTGGACGGAATCTTCTTTGGCCTTGCTTGACAGGCTTGATGTCTTCTTGAAGATTGAGTTTGTGAACTGCTACTTTGGGGTCTAAGCCTGGCATTTCAGCGTAAGACCATGCAAAGCAATCAACGAACTCACGAAGAAAGGCGATATACTCAGGTAACTCATCATCCTTTATATTCTTGCTTATGAATACAGGACGTGGGTTATCTGGTGTTCCCAAGTCTATCTTTTGAACGTGATCTTCTGTTGGAAGGTTCGAAGGTGGTTCCTCCACAATATTTTCGGAGGCTTCCAGCTCAACGAAACCTTCTGGAGTTTCAAGGGCATTTCCAGACCAAGGTTTTGTTCCTTTCCACGGGTCTTCTTGATCGGTAATTTTCCCAAGGCTTGCTATGAGATGATCCCAATCGCCTGTTGAAACCGAGTCGAAGTAGGCTACTTCTTTTGGAGATGAGGATTCTTCTGGGTCAGAAGTCCACACGTCTGTGCCATCGGACAACTCCTCTTCATTTTCGGAGAAATCGTGCCAATTGGATGAGCTTCCTGGATCTTTGTCAGGTGACTCATCAAAGAGATATCCAGGGAGATCGATGTCTTCATGGACTTGAGATGTTGAGGCTTGGTCAGTATATTGACTTTTAAGCCTTTGTGTCAACTGTCTCAAGGGAGTGTCAGGATCATACCCTAACCCGTGTGAAGACTTTTCTACATAGCCGTAGAGTCTCCAATCTTCCAGCTGGCTTTTGGTCAAGACGGGCCCCAATGGCGTGAGAATACCGCGTCCTTCTCCCAAACCGACTGGGTTTTGAGCGTCATAGCCCATTTTCTTCATAATAGCTTGTGCCACAGAACTGTATAAGGATAGTTGAGGCGTACCTTTATTTTGGAAAGGTTCAAGCATGGAGTTTGATGAAGAAGCATCCGATCTATGGAAGAAGATCGGCTTTTCCTTTGTTGAAGTTGCTGGAACAACGAAGGAAGCTGACGTAGGATCTTCTATGTCAGAAGTTGTCTCCATTGGAGTAAGAGCAGGCTGAACTTGCTGGGTGTCAGCTTGGCTTGACGATGTGTCGTCTTCTGGCTCTGAATCCGAGTCCGTGTCTTGCATGATAGACACGAAAAAGACAACAAATTTGCCCCCAGGCTTTTGTTTTGCCTTCTTCACTTTAGTTGTGATGACCAAAGGCTTTGAAGATTTGAGGGAGATGATGAAGGGAGTTTGCATGCTCTCTTCAGATTTACCGGATGGTTTATTTTCTTCCGGTGATTGTTGAGGAGCTTTGCCTTTATCTTTCTGGAGATTTTCGGCAAAGGATGTTGTGTGCTTTTCCTCTTCTTCTTTTTCACCTTCATACATCTGTGAGTCTGCGAAGTGGACTTCTTTACCTTTGAAGGGTTTTCTGTCCGCAAAGACTCGATGTATCATGCCGTCGTCGCCAACAAACTTGATGCATTGATGTAGAGTTGAAGGGACAACACCATTCTCATGGATCCAAGGGCGTCCGAGAAGGATGTTGTAGCATGAAGGGGTCTTTATTGCATACACTGTGACCTCAGAGATAAGATCACCGATCTGCAATTTGAACCTGATTTTGCCAATAGGCCTTTGAGTACTCCCATCGTATCCAAAGATAGATACAGATGTGTGGCTCAGTTTGCTGGGTGGGATGCCCAACTCTTCAAGAGCCGATGTGGAGATGAGGTTGAGTGCAGAACCTGGGTCGATCTGAACTCTGTGCATAGGCATTTCCTTGATATACCCTGTGAAGTACAGGGGTCGGTTATGCCTGGTTTCGCCAAGTAGGAGGTCGTCCTTTGTAAAGGCGATGGTTGCACTGGCTGCTTTTTTAACCGAGAGGCATTCAATGCATGATCCCTCAGTTTTCTTCTTTTCTCCCTTTGAGGAGGCTTCTGAGTTTTTGACCCGGTAATCCATTTCAATTTGGAGGACTTGCGGGGCATGTTTGTCGACATCCTCATTCAGCTTTTGTAATTCCGAAATGAGATTATCACGAGTGTGCGGAGACATTCGCAACAAATCTAGGATGTGTAGACGTGCAGGTATGTGCTTGAAGTGTTCAATCAAGTCATACTTGAAAGCCTCCTTAGGGCCTGCATGTTCATCATTGTTGCCACTAGGGGCGCTTACAACATCTTTTCCCGAAGGATTTACATATGTAAAGGAAGATTGGTTGTAATTTTTGTGGTAGTCCCGGCCAGAGCGGGTGCCTCTACCAACTTCGAGAGCTTCTTGAGAAGGGTCTTCGTTTGGAAGATTGTCTTCAGGATCAAGAGGCTGTCGTTTTTCATTTGCTGAGGATGTATCAGCAGCAGAGTTACCATCCTCAGTGATTGTGTTGCATGGAGCATTTTCCGGGAACAAGTCCTGAACAGCATCCAGCAATCTTTCTTCTTCGTTGACTAATTCATCGTCCCAAGCATCAATAGCTGGGAATTCTTCAGTCAGGAAGGGTGTGAACTTTGAAGTCACAGTCTCAGGAGAAGAAACCTGAGAGGGTGTTATCTCAGTGAAAGTCACGTGAGACGAGGTGGCTCCAGAAGATATATTGCTAGGTGCCGCCGGAGTGTAAGTGCTCTCATCAGACGATGCTTCGGAAGAGCTATAATCCCGAATTATCACATTACAGGAAGCTCTGACGGGAGACGTTGCCTGATCGGAGTCAGACTCATCCTCGGATATGAGAGGATCGTCTATCCAGCAATTTTCTCCATTTTCAGGAGTTAAGGGAGGATGTACCTGGTGGTCTTCAGGGACTTCAGGCTCTGGATTGCGAGGAGGCTCGTTGACGCGTTCTTGCTCTTGTTCTAGAGCGAGTCGCTGCAAGATCCTTGCATATCCTTCAAGATCAGGCATGGGAGCCGGATCTTCTTCTTCATCATCTCTTTGTGGCTCAACATTGTTGATTCCCACTGGAGTAATGAGAGGTGCTGGGTCAGCAGCATTTTCTTGTACAGCTTCTTGGTCTTCTTCATCATCAGACCAGGATCCTTGTGGCTGTAGGGGGTTATACCAGATTACTGGCATAAGATGAGACTCATGAACCCATTCTTCATCGGAGAGATATTCTCCTGTTTCAAGGGACTCCTCCCACTCATCTGTGTAGTTGGATTCGAATCCATCATCGGTGTCGCTGGACTCGTATCCATCAATGGAGAATCCAACTACCGAATTGCAAGAGTATGATTCCTCCTGCATGGCTTCTTTGAATTGAGGTGGCATGAAATCACTGAGAGTGAATTTCCTTACCGCCTTTGAAGTCTCTGGAAGGGACGTTTTTGCTACCTCCAGTGAAGCGGTAGAGGAAGCCTCTGCCTTTTCTTTGACCTCTAGTTTTGGCTGGGTCTTCTCTTGCCGTTTGAGCTTGAGGAGATGTTTCCTAGCCTGCCTTCGCTGTTGAGCTGTAGGCTTTATTTTCACGACCTCCCAATTTTCATCTTCCAGGAGATCGGGATGTACCCATATCGGTTGTCCGTCTGGTGTCGGGTAAGGAACCAGTTCCTCGGACGCTTGGATTGAGTTTATCACCTTGAAGGAAGTAGTGATCTTCTTCTTCGGTGATTTTGATGTTTGTCCACATGTCACCATGTTGATGGAGGCAGACCCATAGTTTTTGTCAAAGGTGATGACTCCGTTTTTCCACATCTCATTTATTTTCTCTCTCACAACGAAGCATTGATTGAGAGGATGCGAGATCATCTGGTGGTATGGACAGTACCGAGGATCGTTGGTTTTGCCAACATCACCCGGTCTTTTTGGTTCAGGCAAGGTGAGCTTGCCGTTTGCCACAAGAGCCCCGAAGATTTCATCAACATCTTCATCAAACGGGTATTTCTTCTCTACTCGTTCTTTGAAGGCGTCTGAGAGTTCAGGTCTCTTACCAGCAGCTTTGTTTTCAGCTTTCTTTGGTGGCTGAGGAGCTGACTTGGTCTGCACATTGAGGACCTCTTTCTTCTTTGGTTTTGAGGTCGTAATGGCGGTTGGCTCTTTTCTTGATGATTTCTGACTGTTGAGGTCTTTAATCACCGTTTCAGCTTCCATGGAAGCTTCTAGGAGTTCTCCCAGGTTTTTTGATTTATTGCCAATGATCATGGAGCGGATTCTGGCTCTCATGTTGTTTCGGCAGATGTCGACTAGCGACGCTTGTGGCAATACATCAGAGCATTTGTATGCCATTGCTTTCCACTTGTGAATGAAGTCATATGTTGATTCATTCTCCCCCTGTTTTAGGCTGCACAGCTGAGCCATAGTAGCGGGATGATCTTCACCTTTGAAGTGAGTCAGGAAGCGTGTCTCTAGCATGGCCCAGTTTTGGATTGAGTCCTCCGGCAGAGTGGAGTACCAATCGAAGGCCGTACCTTTTAGGGTACTTGCAAAGAGGCGGATCTTGAGTGCATCTTGATCCGCGATAGCTCCCGTCAGGATCTTGAAGTGGATGACGTGCTGTCTGGCTGATCCTTTCCCCGTATATGTTTGGAGAGTAGGATGCTTGAATTTGGTGGGGAACGGGACCGAGTCCATCCATAAGGGATATGGTGGCTTGATCCCATGCTCCTTGAGTATATCCTCTTCTTTTGCTTTGGCGAGGATACCGTCTACGTCCTTTTTGGTAAGGGCGCGTGACTCATTTTCTTCTCTATTTACCTCGTCGTCTTGATGATTCGGAGGAGGTTCATTGTTCGCCTGATTTTGGAAGGCGAGGAGAAGGTTTTCCATCAGAGTTTCAATCCTCTGCTGGCCCTGTTCCAACTGCTGGATGCGGGTGATCGCATCTTCTGGAGGTGGATTGCGGGGTGGTGGCTCAGAATTTGTAGCCAAGACATTCATCCTTCGTGATTCGAATGAAGAAACTGTCCTGGTGACTGAGCTAGGGCTCATTCTTTTTGAAGAGGAGCTTGAGGAAGGATCACTCTGCTGTCCTTTGCTTGAAGGAGCAGGGGATTCTTCTGAATGTCTTCTTGTCCTGGAGACGCTGCGGGTCATTGGACGTCAGACATGGATTTTTGTTGCTGATTTTTAGCGCCTTCTGGTTTTTCCAACCATATGGACGGTAGCAACTTGGTTGGGTCTTTCTTTTTCGACCCATTTGGGAGAGACTTGAAGTGTGGGAGGCTGGGTCCTTTGCTTCTCTAGTCTCTTTTGTCAGGTATGACGCGCGGCGGCGTATACGACGAGCAATTTGAGCTTCGGTCAGCTCTGACTGGGCTTTGACGATGAAGGATGTGCTCCCTCGGGCGCAGCAGCCGAGCCTGTCTTCTTTGTAGCTGGGCAAGGACAGGATGCGAACCCTGTCCTTCGCCAGTTGCAGCGAAGCTTTGAATTTTTGAAGTTCGGCCCCTGTAGAGATGAAGGGTCGAACTGCAGGTTTGTAGGCCTTAGCAGGTGTTTGCAGAGGCCTTGTGATGCATGACTTGATTTTGGGCTTGTAGGAACAAGCCGGCTCATGCTGGGATGACTTGGAAGTCGAGTCGGAGATGGGTCTCTCCTCTTTCATGTAGGCAAGAGGATAGAACTGGTTCTCCTTGAGTGGGGCCAGGAATGCTGGCTTAGTGGATGTATGGGACTTTCTCTATTTTGGTGAAGGTCTTGGGGACCAAGTCTTGGGGTAGACCTGGTTGTTTGCAGGTCGAGGCTTCGTGGGGCTGCCACGGGCTTCAGGCCTTCTGGCGCTCGCCTTTGGTGTCACGGTAGTGACACGTTGAGAGGCGAGTTTCTGCTTCTTGGAGGGAGCAGTTTGTTCCTCAGGAAGTGGGAATGGTCCCAGCGTCCCAAAGACGATAGTCCGGGGAGTCGAGGTCGACCCGGAGTTCAGAGAGTTGCCGAGGGAGTTAACACTTCGGCAGCTGATGGGGCGCTTGTAGGTGCGCGTGGTTTGCTTCTGTTGAAGCATGAGTTGGTGCTTGTTTTCATCGAAAGTAATGGTTAGTGGAGCTGCCATTGTTAGTTTTCGAAAATTTCTGAAACAAGACCACATCCATTAGTAATCACAAGAATATAATGATCATAAATGGGGAGTTCTATGGTTTCGTCTTTTCAAATTGCTCGAGGTAGATGACCCAAGCAATATGAGGAAGGCAAAATGCCATAGAAGGTACAATTGTTCTGATCGCAGGTATGGTAAGCCCGGAATGGGCATCCCAGTGACTGCTAGAAGCAATTGTGAACTTAAATTCGACTTATCGAGAAGCAAAGCTTGCTCGAGGTAAGAAGAATATAAAGTTGGAGTTACAGATGTGCCGGTCGCAATACAGTAGACCCTGAAAGGGCGTACTAGTACCGCTAGACACAAATGTTTTGAGACCGCATCCATGAGATGAGATTCTCTGTTTTGAAAGGTCAAGATTGGATTCATCAAAGAGAGCAGATGGTATTCCGATCTGAACACGGGCTCAGCGATTTCCGCGAGCGCCAGTGCTCAGAAAGAAATGAACCATAATTTCTCGGATCTGAATCTAAAAATGACGAGTTTTTTTTTTTTTGAAAAGTCAATATCGGGTTCATCAAAGAGAGCAAAAGGCATTCCAATCTGAACACGGTCTCAGCAATTTCCGTGAGCGCCAGTGCTCAGAAAGAAATGAACCATAATTTCTCGGATCTGAATCTAAAGATGACGAGTTTTTTTTTTTTTGAAAAGTCAATATCGGGTTCATCAAAGAGAGCAAAAGGCATTCCAATCTGAACACGGTCTCAGCGATTTCCGTGAGCGCCAGTGCTCAGAAAGGAGAAGACCAAGATTTCTCCAATCTAAACCCAAAATGACGGAAGTTTTTTTTTTTTTAAGATTTTGAAGATTTTTTTTTAAATCTTTTTTTTTATTTTATTTATTTTATTATTTATTTTATTATTTATTTTTATTTTTAAGATTTTTTTTTGAAAAAAAATTTTATTTTTTATTTTCTATTTTAAAATTTTTATTTTTTTAAAAAAAAATTTATTTATTTTTTTAATTTGTTTAAAAGACGAGAGAGTACACATAGGCCTCCTAACCCGGTCTTATGAAATCTTGATTGATAGAATTGCCCCCAGGTAAGGGTAGGATTACTTAATGAACCCATTTGGAGGACCCTTGCCTAGAACAGTCAAGCTGTCTCCACACTCTGGACAAGGCTTTTCTTTGAATCAACTATGATCAAAGAACACAGTTGGTTTAACCTTAGTGGTCTATGTCTTTTTTATATATATATATATATATATTATTTTTTTATGAACTCATCAAAGAGAAACAATGGCCCAAAACCTTAGTCGAACAGGCTCAACATTTCTGCGAGCGCGATGAACGATAGGAACGGATCAAGGTTTCTCAATTTTGAATCCAAATTGAGAAATCTAAAAAAAAAATTTATTTTATATATATATATATATATTTTAGATCTTTAATGAACTCATCGAAGAGAAACAATGGCCCAACCCCCGATCCGAACACGGTCTCAGCGATTTCCGTGAGCGCCAGTGCCCAGAAGGGAGAGGATCAAAGTTTCTCAATTTTGAATCCAAAATGAAAAATCTGATTTTTTTTGTTTTTTGTTTTAAAATTTTTTTTTTTTGAAAAGAGAAAGAGTGGAAATAAATTCAAAGAATTAGAAATTTCCAAACAAAAAATCTCATCTCATTTTTTAGATGCAGAATTCAACATAGGCCACCAATTATAAAGTAGCCAAGGAATCGAGAAAAGAAATATAAGCATAGAGCAAAATATATGATATGCAAATATTTCATTTCTAGCATCGTGTTCTCAAATAAACGAGTCCCACCGGGTGGAGCCAGCTTGATGGACCGCGCTCCAATGCTCGAGTTCCTACCGAGGTCGGCGGACGTGGGAGTCCGTTTGGTTCCGACCCTTTCGTAACCAGGGGGCAGGGGCGTGCATCAACATTTCTTTTTTTTGTGTGGGTGTGCCAGATTTTCTATTTTTACTTGGAATTGCAAGTGGTGATCCGGAGATCAACCTTCGCAAGTAAAAAGGAAATCAACTTCTTTCAAGTTTTCCATTGCACATATATTTAAGAAAAGAGACATTTTTCTTGGTTTGCCGTGAAAGGCGATTTTTTTTGGCATTTATAGCCGATTTTGGCGTTTATAGCCGATTTTTGGCGTTTATAGCCGATTTTGGCGTTTATAGCCGATTTACAATCCTTATCAATAATGAAAGACAAGAGTTGTGATTTTTGTCTCTTTTGAAAAAATACAAACTACAATGAAAAGCAAGAAAAGGAGGATCTAACTTCTCAGGAGATTGTGGGGGACTCGTTTAGATTGACGGTCGCAAGCCATATGTGGGCTTCGCCATCATCCATGCAGATGAGAACAGAGGATACTATTGATTCGCTTGGCTTGGCTATAACCTCAGGTTTTTAGAGGACAAAGACCAAAAGGAGGTCCTATGTCCAATAAAAAGCCGAGTAAACGGGCTGAAAAGCCACATCTAAGCCATTGGAGGCAGGAGGAGAAGGCAAGGACCTTGGGGGGGGGGGGTACCCCCCAAGGGACTTTTGTCACCTTGTTGCGGTGGCCGGTGTAGAACTTCCGCATAGTTTTCTCTCTTTTTCCTTTCTCTGGATTTCTGTGCTTCTGTCTGTCTGTGTGTTTTTGTTTTTTTTTTCTGATGATCTGTCCTTCTTGGAGAGCTCTCCTATTTATAGGCTTTTAGGTAGCTATTTAGGAGGGTTTATGAGCCTTGATTGTCATAAAGCTGCATAATGGGAGGAGTTACAAAATTGAATTGTTTATTTTGTAACTCCTTTTTCTTGGCTTCTGATTGGCCGGAGGAGATTGAGGGCATTTAATTGCCTTTAATCGCCATGATGGGAGGAGTTTCATGGGTTAAATGCCATGAATCTCTTGACTTGTAACTCCCGAATGCTTGCTTCTGATTGGGCCGTCCAAAGAAATGGATTAATGACTGTAATAAAGCTAGTCAATTAATCGCATTAAGTGGTCGCCGAGCAGCTGAAGAGTCGCGGGCCGTGCCACGTCTTTTGGGATTCTTCTGTCGATGATCATCGATGGATCTTCATGTAGATCGACATCAGATGACCATGTAATTTCAGGTGTTTGTTGCCAACAACGGGTCGGTGCCATCTGTCTTGTCGATTTCTCGATCGGTCGGGTAGAAAGCACACTTTTTTTTGGTTGACCGGGTGGCGATCAATATTGTTTCCGATACTCTTGATGATTGACCCGTGTTTTGGACGGATGTCAGAGGACTTGGTGTCTCAAAAGCATGAATTTTGGAAAGTACTAGAGGCTGGGCTCTTCGAATCGCGAAAAAAACGGCGAAAACCGGGGTTTCCGGGGCCTTCCCGGCGACCCCGGGTTCCAAGGTCGCCGGCGACCCTGGCCCAGGGTCGCAGGGGCCTGCGACCTTGGGCCCCCCTTTTGTGTCCCGTTTTGTGTCTGTTTTTGCTGTTTTTCGATTCTTTTTTCTCCTGTACTTTTCCTTGACATTTTGACCATTTATTGGCCTAATTTCTTTGTAGGAAACCTGATGAGAATCCTTGCATTTTATTTTGCAAAGTTTCCAATTTCCTGAGAAAGCCGAAGACTTTGTCGCGCAGAGCTGCCGATTTTCCGTCAGAAGCTGAAACTGGGTCAAACGATGTCGGAATGACCTGAAATTTGGTGTGAAGCCTCCTGAGCAATAAATAAGACCAACCATAGGCTTTTGTTTGAGTTTTGAAGCCGTTTGGGGTCCTATCACCAGTAGACTTACTTTTTGTCGCGATGAAGATGTCGCGGTTTGATGTGCGGTCAACCGATGTCCGATTGACTTGAAATTTGACAGGGAACCTATTGGAGTCATTTTAAGATAATCCATAGGCTCTGTCTTGGAAACCATGGTCCCGGAGAGCTTTGCCGCCGAGAGGCCTGATTTGTCTTCCGAGCGTCAAACTATGGTCAAATGTTGTGGAAATGACCTGAAATTTGACGTGTAGCCCTTTATAAGCATTTTGAAGCCGTCCATTTGCTCTATCTGATGAGTAGTGGCCTCGGTGGTTCTCGCCGCCGAGAGGCTTGATTTAGCTGTTCGAGGGTTGATGTAGGGTCAAACGTTGTCGGTTTGACTCGGAACTTGACGTGGAGCCTTTTGGAAGTATTTTGAGACTATCCATCGGCCCTGATCGAAGATTTGGTGTCTCCGATGCTTTTGCCGCCGAGAGCTCCTTTTCGGCTGTCTGAGAAGCGAAGTTAGGCCAAATGATTTTGAAATGGCCCGAAACTTCTTGTGTACTCCTCTTTTGGCTGTCTTGAAGAATCTTGCAGTTTTTGTTTGATTCTGACAAGATTTGATTTTTGGAAGCACCATTGCCTATTTATGGCAGGTTGCGACTTCATGTAGCTCTTTGGATCTTGAAGAGGCAAAGTGACATTTTTGGTGTCAACAGCAAGGCACTTAGGGAGAATACTCGACCTACAAGTAATAGTGAAGATGTTTGATACCTCGCATCTACCTTGGGCACTGTTACAAAAAGTCTAAAACAATTTACAATTTTTCTGAGAATGGGAACTTACAATTTTTCCTACTACTTCCCTTGTGGAATCATTTGAATATTCCCCGTTTTTGTTTTGACGAGCCAATTTCCATTTGACACTCCTATCTTCATGATCAACGAAAATGCCTATCTCTATGGATTTTTTTTTCTATACATGAAATATGAAAACACAATTAAACATCTAAATTAGTTTAGTTCAACCGTAAGAAAATATTTAAAATAGTTCTAAACTAAATGTACTTACAATATCTTCTTCAAGACCCGCATAGCCTGATCTGCTTAGTTGGTGTGTATACACATTATTGGACTGCCTTTTAGATTGTAGAATGTTTAACTCCTCAAAATTACAAAGAAGAAAAGACATTAACGTACATACATCAGCATATAAGACAGTAAGTGTCGCTGTTTCGCAGTGTATGTGATTTGTGGTGCGCTGAGTGCTGTGTGGGCAGACTGCAGTGCAGCGGTGTGCTGTGTGGTGTGCAGGGGTGTGCTGCAGTGGACTTTTAGTGTGAGTGTGTGCAGACTGCAGTGCAGCGGCGTGTTGTGTGGTGTGCAGGGGTGTGCTGTAGTGGACTTTAAGTGTGCTGTATGGGCTGTGTGTGGTGTGCTGAGTGTTGTGTGGGCTGAGTATGGTGTGCTGACTGTTGTGTGGGCTATGTGTGCTGTGCTGAGTATTGTGTGGTGTGCAGGGGTGTGCTACAGTGTACAGGGGTATGCTGCAGTGCAGCGGTTTACTATGTGTGGTGTGCTCAGTGCTGTGTGAGTGAGTGCAATGGTGTGGCTCCACAAGTAATCTATAGAAGTAGATATATACCTGGAACTCTGGGGTCAACCTTGATTGCACAAATTTAGTCCAAACTAATTTGTCGATAAACTTATACTTTGTAGGTGGCTCCACAAGTAGTTCGAGATTATCTTTGAATGGAAGTATGTACTTAGTAGTTAGAGTTGTCTTGAACGTCCTCCACTTGAGGCCAATATCAGATATAACTTGAGCCCTCGTATTTTCATCCAACACAAATCTGGTCTATACCAAATGAATTAAATGGTAAGCGATTTCCCGTAATATTTTCATGCCAATTAATACACCCAAGATACACATAAGAATGGGGGGAATAAAACGAGGGTTCCCGAATCATAGTACGACCAGTAATTTGCTTAAAACAAATATTGCAGACTATACAGATGTTTTCACGGAGTCTCATGCAATTGACTTATCGACCTATACGTAACATTGTGTGTGTGTGTGTGTGCGTCTCAAAAATAGGGCATGCATGCTGAAATGAAAGGGGAAACTTATCACATGGACAAATCCCAAATTATGAGCAGCCCAAACATGTAAGTAACAAAGACCACAAGTTCTTTTTAGAATGCTTCATATCCTAAATATTAAGGCAGATGACGGGGACAGTATCAAATAAACATGGAGATATCATATATAAAAAATATGTTGTGTTAACTAGTAAAAACGACAAATAGCTTAGTAAGGCACATATTATTCTAAGGTCTTCCAAAAGTAACAGGAAATCACATATTTATTTACCTTCATTGTAGCCCATAAATCTCTTTCCAGCTGCCCTTCCCTAAGATCTTTCAATTTACGCCAATCACTAAATGCGTTAAGTGGGACCATCACTCTTGCCAAAGCCCCTTCGTAACCAGCTATTTTCCTGCGTACTTCTTGTGGTGTAGGCCTACCCTTTTGATCATACTCAACAGTAATTACATTTCCATCCCAATTCTTGGTCAACTCAAGCATTAAAGTTGTCCCCCTAGCTTTCCTTTTTTTTTGAATGCGGGGTTGACCAACATTACTTATGTTGTCCTGTGATTCACCATTCCTTTCTGGATCCATTACTAGCTATGAAAAAAAAAACATACATATCAATAAATATATTGTGTATGTCATGGAATAGGTAATACATACAACGATGCAATGCATAGAATACTAACACTACCACTAAGTGTGACATCAGTTCAAATAACCTATATATGCTTCTTACAAACAAGTACATAATGGAATATTTAGCAATAAGAAACGCTTACAAAAAAAACACAATTATAATACATTTTTAAATATCAATGTCAGTCCAAGTCCCCTCAGCATCTTCACGCGTGTACATTGCCTCAGATTCATTTTATAGCACCCAATGGTTCATCATCTTGCATTACTTCAGGACGAGTTTGATTTTCAATGCCAGCATCGAAGAGGACTTCTTCATTGTCATCAACATTATAGGTTCTTTCAGGAGTTGCTAGAGCAATGGACCATTTATGATTGACTGGATCAGGTACATAGAAGACTTTCTTTGCTTGAGAGGCTAAAATGAAAGAATCAGATTTATAACCAATTCTAGCAAGATCAACTATGGTGAATCCCAACTCATCTACCTTAAAGCCAGTCTTGTTGTCAACCCAATCACACTTGAACAATGGGATTTTGAAATGACTATAACCAATCAACCATATTTCCACAATAACACCATAGTACCCTGATTCACAGAAAACAGGATTATTATCCTTTGCACTAGACACGTTCATCGCCATGGCCACTGGACTTACACCACTATTCTGAGTGACATATGAAGCATCACGATCCTTTGTGGTAAATGACAACCATTAATGGTATAACTATGATATTTCATAACATGTATACGAGGACCTTGTGATACCCATCTCAAGATTTCTGAGATGTTGTTACTGGTGACACGCCGATCTTCAACATGTCACTACTAGAAAAAAGACTTTTTATATCGGTTACAAAAACTTCCTTATATCGGTTTTTCATAAAACCGATATAATATCTTCGGTCAATATTTTTTATATCGGTTAATAATTTTTTATATCGGTTACATTGTAACCGATATAATAATCGCTATATATCATATCAGTTAACAAAGATTCGATATTAATTGATATATTTTATATCGGTTATTATTAAACCGATATTATATACACTTCTAAAATACACTTATTTATATCGGTTTTAAAAATTTATCAATATCGGTTATTAGTAAAACCGATATTATATACACTACTATAAAAATATAATAATTTATATCGGTTTTAAAAATTAGTAATATCGGTTATTAGTAAAACCGATATAATATCTCCCTTTCATTACTCAATATATATAATTTTTCACTTTTCACTGCGGGCTCACTACCGTTTCCCACCCTTTATTTCCTTCTTTCCCCCTGTTTTCTCTTCCCTCCCTTTTCTTTCTTTCTCCATCAATCGTGCGTCCATGCTTTGTTTCTTTCTTTTCCTCCTCTCCTCTCATTCCCATCGTCGTCCAGAACCCATCCCTCTCACCGCCGGACGCCTGATCCCCTGCACTGCACCAGGTACAACGCGCACCCCCCTCTCCTCTATCTTTCTTCTCTGTTCATTCTCTCCCTCGTTCCCCATCTGTATGTTTCCTCTATGTCTGCTCTCCTCCCTCCCTTCCTCTCTTCTTCTTCCTCCCTTCTCCCCTCGCCTGCGCACCTGCACACCACTCCTCTCTCCCTCGGTCCTCTCTCTCTTTCTCTCCCTCTCTTCTCTTCTTCCTCCCCTAGCTACTCTGTGTATGTGTGTTTTTTTTTTGTTTATCGGTTAGGGTTTTGGTGGTTGTGGAAAGGGTAGGTGTTGATATATATCTTCTGGTTAGGGGGAAAAATATCCCTCTTTGGTTCTGTGGTGCACACGCTCCTCCAGACCGATCTCCACTTCGGCGTACTCTTCTCCGACGCCGGCTCCGCACTACGTCAAAACTGGATATTAGCGACACAAATAAGTCAGAAAAAACCATTGCTTTGGACTGTGGCATTTTTAGACACATGTATTTCCATTAACCACAGCTACTCTCTGTGGTTGTTTTCATCTGAAAAAAACCCAAAATTGTACCACACCATTCCTCTCCCGCCCTCTGCTCTCTTTACGGTTTTAGGGTTTATTTTGGAAACCTCATTTGCTCTCCAGCCCTCTGTGCTCGTCTCCCCTATGCTCGTCTCCGACTTCGACCCTCTCTCTGCTAGGCCGACGGCTGGTGTGCTCAGGTCCTCATCCCTTTTTCTTATTGTTTTCTAAAACCTCTGGAAACTTCCTCACTTAGTAGAGTCCCGTCTGGATTCTCAGTTTCCTCTTTTGAAGAGGATCGCCGCGGGAGAAAGTAAGACTTTTATCATCTGATTCCTTTCAATTTTAGGTGATTGGGTACTGGAATTTGCTCTTTTATTATCTTCTTTTTTTGATTTTTTTTTGGGTTTTTTTCGGTGGATGATTGATTGATTGGTGTTTAGGGTTTGTTAGTGTTGCATGTTACTCTAGTGTTCTACCTTTTGGGATCATGCTCTTCTATGCCTGTAAGATATTTGATGAAATTTCTCTTCTAGTTTTGGGAATTCTTCAGGGCATTTTAGGCTTCTGTTGTTCTATGCCTGTAGGATGTTTGATGAAATTCCTGGTCTTGTTCCGGGGGTTTCACTCAAGTGCTTGTTTTTCAAAGTGAAATAGTGAAATTCTGAGAATTAGAAGAGCTTGAGAGACAGAAAGGCAATCCATGCCATTTGTATCATTTGAATTCTGCTTTTGAAACGGAAAAGATGGGAGCAGCACACTAACAACACCTTTTAAAAAGTGCCGACAAGATTTTCTTTTTTCAAATTTGCTACTATGAAAACAGGTCTGCACTTGTGGAATTTAAAATTAAGGTGTAAGTAAGGTTTAGAAGTAGTTTACATTGTGACTGTGTTGTGATGAGAATTTTATACAAGAGGTTTTACCCAACCTGCTCGGACCAGAGCTCAAACCCAAAAAAAAAAAAAACTTGTTTGATAAGTCAGACAAAGTGTGGAATTGTCAACATTAGTAAATGTTGGGGCAAAGGCACTTGTTGGAGTAAGTTAAAATGAAAATAAATCTTCTGTGGGTTCGAGCAATTCATGTAAAGTATCATCATGTCCAATCTACCCTAACATATGCAGTCAAAACTGACTTCTTGTACATCCAGATTTCACGAGGACAGAGATCAGTTGTATGTCAAGTTTATTTATTAGCATATGTACTAATCATGTCACCGATCTAATTTATTCCCTCAGGTGGGTACAATGGTTCATGTGCCCAGGTTCAAAATTCATACTGATCAACTAATTATGTTTGTTCCACAAGCTAATTACAGCGGTAATTACCAAGTAGAACAGATTGAATGTTGTTTACAACAAGACACATGGCGGGAGAAAAACCCTATTAGTATCTAATAGGGTCTTTAGTCAGCCATATATAAAAGGTTTAAGATATGAGATTGAGGATGCATGTGGTTTTGATGAATGAAATTATATGGTTATTCGGGTATTGTTTGGATGGCTAATGTGTGGATGTTTGAGTTTTAGATTGTTGTCAGATATGGTTGTTTGAGTTGTTTAAATGGATTGTTATTGATACTAAATAGGTTTAATATTTGAAATATTTTAATTTTTTTTAGGAAAAATAGAAAAAAACCACAGCCATTGGCTGTCGTTTTTCATCTCAAAGGCACCAGCTACGTTTTTTAAAAAACGACAGTCTATGAATGTCGTATTAGAAACTAAATTGTCCACAGTAATGGGCTGTCGCTTTTTTTAAGTCCAGGAAGCCTAAGAATTATAATCTTCAAACTTTCTAACAGTCACATTATTAATTGTCTGAAGATGACGTGAATGTTACAGAATTGTTAAACCAACTGAAGGGGGTTTTGTATCTGTGAAAAAGCTTCCTCCAAGAAAGACTTGGAAGGTGTGGTTTTATTTTTATTTTTTTATTTTTTTAAAGTTTGTTTTGGTTTTGGCGATGGTTTCAATATTTTGAAATCTCATATCTGATACACGTCTGTGAGACTTTCAGGTGAATGAAAGCTTGTTCCCATGTAATCTCTCAAAAGAAAAGATTGCATTGGCTGATGAAGCAGTGGAGTTGGCAGTCAAAACATGGGGCAAAAGGTCGTTTACTGAGCTTGAGGCAGAAGAGCGACTTTCATATTCATGTGAAAAGGTGAAACTGTTTCTAGATATTGATTTTTTGTTTTAAATTGCATGTATGGATGCACTAGAATGAGTGAAAGTTTAAGCAGAACTCCAATAATTTCTTTCAATATCTTGAATAATTAAGTCAATTATGAAGATTTTAGAACATGTGTTGATTGCTTTCAAATACTTGATTACCACATGTCTGCTCCTAAAGTTTCTTTGTTTGATCTTTGAAAGAATCATGGTGTCATCTCTTCTTGATCCTTCTGATCCACACATCTAAGTTAAAAAAAAAAAAAGTTCAACTAAAGGAACTTTGGAGACTTTCAGTCCACTATAACAGCTCAAATGATTAAGAAATTAGAAAGTGGATTTTTCTTTTTTGAAGAAGCTATTTGAAAGGAAGGAGTACAAGAACCAACCTTCCCTTTTTGTTGTGGTATATTGCCTACCTTTTTTGTGTTCGTCTTTCCCAGTGAGCGAGTATTAACACAAAACATCCTGCTCCGTGCACTGCAGAGAAGGTAGGCCAATAAAGTCTTAGAAGTAGTTAGACGTGGCATGTCAGGTTATGAAGAGGTAGAGAACTTGACCTTCCAAGTGATGAGTGGAAAAAAAGTCAAAAAGACCATTCCAGATTGGCAATAGAAGGCTTCAATGATGATGATGGTGTGGTCATCAGTTTTGGTTGTTCCATTATTTCATTGCTTTATTTTAGTAATGACATTACTTGTTTTTTTTCCTACCATACCACTGTAAAATGGTGTCCTAACATTTTATTATCTTTCTTTCAAAACTGTACAAGCATAATTTGTATCTTTAAGAGTTTTGTAGTATCCATTCTCTCCAAATGTATGTGCTTTGTATAGATTAATCTTCTTTTGTTGGTCTCTTACCTTTGCGGATAAATGAAAATTAAGTAAATGTCTCATGCTTGGCTCTTGAGCGATACTGAGACAGGTACTTCTTGGCATGTGTGACAAAGCATAGTTTCTTTGCTTCTGCAATTACAGGGGCCCATTCGAGATGACGTTATAGCAAAACTGCGTAGTGCCTTTACTGAAATTGTTGGAGAATATAAAATATACACTGAGGAGGAAAGAAAGAAGGTCTTCTCCAATTCTCCATTACCAACTGATAATGCATGTTTCTCTTAATCATATATGCACAGTAAAATAAGAGTTCATTCTTCTTTTAGGTTGTGTCAGCAGGTGGTCTTCATGTGGTGGGTACAGAACGCCATGAATCACGTCGAATTGACAATCAGGTATAGTTGCAATCTGATTTGAACTTTCAGAAAATGCTCTGGCATTCCTATAACATTAAGATTGAGTCAAGTGGCTTGTTCTCAATATGGCCATTGACCCTTTCCTATCGAGTAATATTTCTTTAGACAATTCACTTAACTGTCCACCAAACCTATAGGTTATGCATGTGTGCTTTTCTTTCTTTGAACAATTACAAAACGTCATTAATGGAATAGATAGAAGGATCTCTATAGCATAAGAGATCAATTTTGTCGGGAAATGAAAACAAAGGTCCGCACAAGGATGCACAACAGAGATCAATTTTGTCGTGAAATTCTCTTGACAACATGTAGGGCTTAATGAGAGCCTTCAGGTATATTTTGAATTTTTCTACAACAAGCAATTTGTACTGTTTGAATACTTAAATTAGGAAGAAATGGATACCCTTTTCATCCATCATTTACCAGAGTCCACATGCCCATTTTTCTTTTCCTTCTGTTTGTATTTTGGACCTATTTTCTTACCGATTTAGCTTGGTTGGAGACTCAAACTATAAGATATTTTTGAGATATTTCTGCAATTTCCGTAGAAATATTCATGTTTCCTTATTAAAGTCTATCATGACTAATAAAATAGTAAAGCTCATTAATTCGACCCTTCAGATTAATGGGATAAGGATAAACTCTTGAATCATGATGCCGGTAATGATGATGATGATGATGTTATTTAAAGTCTTATATGGGGGTGGTGGTGGTGTGGGGGTGGTAGGTTCATTGTTGGTGGCATTTGCTGATCATAGTATGTGTTTTTATTGTAGAAGAAGGTAGTTCATGGGACATGGTTAGTGAAACTGATTTATGGGAAGGATATATTGATGGTGATAATGAATCAGATCAAGATGGTTATGTTCTTGTTGGACAAGAAGATATAGTGGATGGTATTGCATGCTTCATGGCGGCATATCTATTGTCATTAAAAACAAAGTAAGGTATGTAATGTTTCCTTTTTCCTCCTCACCTCGAAGCTTTGTTAGAGTTAGTCTTTCCTTTTCAGAAGAATTAATTGCGTAATCTATTACATTGGTAGTTGATGCCAATAATCACTAGGATGATTTCAGCATTTTGCCTTTGGATGTTTTGGCTGTGCATCCACTTGTTAAAAAATTAGATTTCTCAGTGGTAGTGGTGGGTTGTTTTTATAAACAGTTAATCATAGGTTTATATATTGTTGTTTGTTAAAATTTGGTAGATTTTTTTTTTCTGGTTGGAAATGCTAGTCGAATTTTCTTTCATGTCATGTAATGCTCTTACATAATTACATTGGGAGTTGATGCCCATAATCAGTTAATCACTAGGATCATTTCATCATTTTGCCTTCTGATGCATTGGTGGTGCACCCTCTCATTTTGCCTTCTGATACCTTATATAGATTGCATCTGCTGTGTATGTTTGTTTATATTCTCATCCTAGTTTCAAATGCCAGTGCACCACTGAGTTGCATGAGTCATATATGCTTGGTTAGTACTGGCACTGGTACAACTTGACTTAGGCTTAGACACTTTTTAATCTAGGATTGGCCAGGCTCGATTCCACTTGAACTATCATAAAGCAATTTAAACTTACCGTATGACCTTTAAAACTTCTTTGAATTCCAAAATTTGGAATGCTTGTGGGAGATCAACATTTAAAGAATTTCACAAGCAGAACCAGGTGATGGTAGTTTGGAGGTTTTGAAATTCTTCCAACATGAATTCTACCAATTCTAGCAACCAAAAAACCCCTAATAATGATCATATTGTGGGATCAGATTATTATTAGTTATTCAAACAGGAATTAAAGTAATAGAGTCATTCTCCAATATGCCAAAATCTAATGCCTATAAGTATAACTATATTGTTTCATTTCTTTATCTAATGTATATATCACAAAACTTGTAGCAAGAGATTAGACACTACAAAACACTAATGTGCAGTAGAAAATGTATTAGTTTCTCAAACAGGCAATGTACCTGATATCCCTTGTACTTTATTAGTTCCTTCAATCTATCAACAACAAAAAGGAACCCATCATTGTCGATGTAACAGAGATCACCCGTTTTGAACCACCCTTCAGAATTTATAGCTGTAGCGGTTGCAGCTTCATTGCCAATGTAACCTGCACTCAAATTGCCAACATCCAATGAGCCTTGAGAAAACATAATTACCACTTAAACCATGTTTCTGTTTGGCAATAGGATGGAGTAACTCTTTGATTCTTGAAATCCCCTGCTTTAATGAAGAGATAAACCAGTGTAGAGGCAAAATGTTTCTCATGTCAAAAATAATTCAAACACAACTCATGTAGCTTTAGGGTCAGTTTGGTAGTAGAATCAAGAGGAATATTGAGACAGGAATTAAGGTTTTTAGCTAAACTGGCCACCAGCCTGTTTTTCTTACAAGCAAGTTTCCCATTTGGTGGGAGAAGAGAACACGAAAAGAAATCAATGAATTATATTGAGGTTTACCAAACTGAATTAGAGACGAACTTTTTGCCACTCCCAAATTCAATTTCTTTGTGAAATTCATCTCCCCATTTGTAAGAAGTCAACATGTAAGCAATTATATTCCATTAATTATGCTACCAAACAAGCCCTCAATTTGCCAAGCCAGCGCTTGGCCAAATAAGGTTTATACTCCATTACAGATGGCAAGGATAAAATGGGGCCTCAAGTTGCTCCAAGGCTCCAAGAAGTAGCAAGAGAGGAAAATATCTTATGAGGGAAGGGTTACATTAACCAGTGTATCAAAAATGGCAGTTTGCCTCAAGCCAATGATCCTAGTTTGCTAGGGGTAGAATGAGAGTCTGGTAATTTTGAATTGCTAAGATAGAACCATCCTTCTTACTTTACAAGCAGAGATGGGTGGGTTTAAGATCAAAGATTCCAAGTAGTTTATATAAGACTCATTACTGCTTTAGAATTATCTTTGTTTCTGAAAAAGACCAGGACCAACTTCCCTTTTTATTGTTTTGTATCTTGTAATGAGAATGTTGTTTTTAAAATAATGACATGGTGTTGGATATAGAAATGAATGAACATAAGTTTTTTTGGTGCATCTTTCTAGTGTGTTGGGGCATTGAAGTGCTATGGTTAAATGGTGTATGACTGATGACGTAGTGGTGAATGACTTTGTAGTGTGTTGGGGCATTGGGTTGTTTATATGAAGTGTTTATTTTGTCATGTACAGGTACTAGCAGGTTGTAAAAAAAAATTACATGTCACACGTACAGGGGAGACTATGCCGAAATTTCGAGAAAATCTTTCCAGGTACATCCCATGGTTTTTGGAGGCATTATGCATGTAGTTCTCAATACATGATTTTGTCTTTCTTGCTTTAGTTTAACTTAGCTTGTTAAGTTGTACAGTACATGGAAGTGAATGAACTACCTATACTATACTATGCATGTACATGTACATAGAAATTAATTTATTTATATATATATACAAAGGTTTTTGTTGTTTAGATGTTAGTATTTTGAGGTATATTGCAGGTTTTTTTATCGTGGTACAGCAAGTTCTTTTGATATTAAAAAAATAAATAAATTGTGAAATTATATCGGTTTTTAATGAAACCGATATAACAAACCAATTACATATTTTTTATATCGGTTATTCTTAATCAATTATATCGGTTATAATTTAACCGATATAATAAACCATATGAAACCGATATAACAAACCAATTACATATTTTTATACCGGTTATTCTTAATCAATTATATCGGTTATTATTAAACCGATATAAAAAACCATATGAAACCGATATAACATATATTAATTATGTCGGTTTGGCTATAAGTTATATCGGTTTTACAATAATTTATGCTATAAATACATATGATATTACATCGCTTTAGGCTTAACCGATATGAAATATTACACTTATTATATCGGTTTCGTTTATCTTTTATATCGGGGGTACTTATATCGGTTTGAAATTCACTCAAAAACCGATATAATAGGTCTTTTATATCGGTTTTTAGCCGATATAAAAACCCTTTTTTCTAGTAGTGTGTGTTCCTAAGAAAATTAGTCACATTTAGTAAATAGATACAACACAAGTCTTACGATTGACAATTTTTACCTCGTTTTTGAGCCAAGAACTAAAAGAATGGTTATGTTCATCTTGTAACCATTTCTGAATTTTGGACTGCCGAGGAAATGTTTTCTTTAGGTGGTTCATGTGTCCCCTGCATAGTTTTCCAGACGAACCGCATGTTAGCTCTAAAACTAGTGTAACGCTTTAATTTGTAAGTCAAGAAGTTAAAATATGATTACTCAAAATAGGGTTGAACAACACTTGCGTTGTGCAATACGTAACAATGTGCTTGCTCCAAGGACTTAGCATCAACTTCAACAAAATCACCTCTTGGAGGATTCTTTCCAGCCACAATTTCAGGGTAAGTTTTATCTTCAAATGGTGGAATTCCAATTGCATCCAATCCAGAAAAGTGCACACTACAAAATTCAACCGCTTCCTCTGCAATATAAAACTCTGCCATGCAACCTTCTGGACGGTAACGATTTCTTGCTTGACCTTTTAAAATCGACATATACCTAAGACATAGTAAACCATTGATTACTTTAAATAATTTAAATTAGTAAATTGTACTTGAAGAATATTTAAAGTTATTAATACCTCTCAAATCCATACATCCATCACAAACAAACAGGGCCCCCAATCTGAACTTCTCGAACGAGATGGATGGTTAAATGAACCATAATATCAAAGAATGATGGTGGGAAATATTTTTCTAGCAAACACAAGGTGACCACTAGATTATTCTGAACTTCAAGCAATCGAGGTACATCTACTACCTTCGCACATAATTCATTAAAAAATGAGCAAAATCTGATAAGTACAACTCTCACATGTTTTGGTAGCATTGATCGTATAGCAACAGGAAGTAATTGGTGCATCAACACATGGCAATCATGAGATTTAATACCCCCCAACTTTAAGTCTTGGATAGAAACCAATGCTCTGAAATTTGATGAGTATCCATTTGGAACTTTTAACTTATGCAATGTTTCACACACACTGAGTTTCTCTTCTTTCGATAATGAGAAACAAGCTGGTGGTAAGTACGCTCTATTTTGACTTACATAAGGTGCCGTTTCATCCCTTAAACCCATATCCTGTAAATCAAGGGGACTATTCAGTCCATCCTTTGTTTTACCTAGAATATTCACCAAGGTTCCAATAAGACTCTCATAAATATTTTTCTCTATGTGCATCACATCCAAGTTGTGTCGAAGAAGCAAGTATTCCCAGTAGTCGAGGTTAAAGAAAATTGACTTCTTCTTCCAACAAATTCTATCACCATCATCACTAACATCTTGCACTCGCTTCCTTTTTAATGAAGTCGATCTTTTTGATTTTTTATTCTTTTTCTTGGGCTTCACTTTTGGTACTGGTTTCCCCCCACAAGGTTTTGATTCCATTAACCTTTTCTACAACTTCTTCACCAGTGAAAGGAATTAATGCTGATTAAAACTCTTGCTCACCATTAAATGCTTTTTTCCGTTTCCGAAAGGGATGATCTTCTGGAAGGAACATTCGATGGGTCATTTATACATTCTTCCTCGAATGTTTTAATCTGCATGATTGTGTCTCTTCGCCACATATGGGGCAATCATGATAGCCTTTTATAACACAACCAGACAAATTATCATATGTAGGGAAATCATTAATGGTCCACAACAACACTACTTTCAATGTAAAAGCCTATTGTCGGTAAGCATCATGAGCTTTAACCCCTGTATCCCATAGTGTTTTCAAGTCATCGATTAATGGTTCTAGGTAAACATCGATGTCGTTTCCAGGTTGTTGTGGACCCGATATCAACATCGTTAACATCACAAACTTTCTTTTCGTGTACAACCAAGGCGGGAGATTGTAAGTGACTAACATTACTGGCCAATAACTATACTTGCTACTCATCGAACCATGTGGATTGACCCCATCTGCTGAAAGTGCTAAGCGCAAATTTCTTGGCTCTTGTGCAACTCCGGCCATTTATCATCTACCAACTTCCATGTAGGGGAGTCAGCTGGGTGGCGTAACTTATCATCAATCATTCTCTCATCAGCGTGCCAAGTCATCTGTTTTGATGTCTGTACCGACTGAAATAATTCTTAAACCTAGGGATTGGTGGAAAATACCATACAACTTTTGTCGGCACCCCCTTACGTTGCTCGGTCAGGTTCTAATTCACTTTGTATCTTGACTCACCACAAGTAGGGCAACTAGTTTTATTCTCATTATTAGGTCCCTTTCTATAAAGCACGCAATCATTCGAACACGCGTCTATCTTCTCATAGCTCATCCCATACACAGACAATGTCTTTTTAACCTCTCTCATACTTTGGGGCAGTAAATTATTATCGTCGGGTAACATGTCTCCAATGATTTTCAACAACCGTGAAAAGCTTATGTCAGACCACCCACTCCTTGCTTTCTCATTAAATAATGTGACAACTGCAGATAATTTGGTAAACTTTAGACAACCTTTGTATAAATGTTCCTCGGCCTCTGTAAGAATTGTTTGTAACTTTTCAGGATTAGATGAATACAGGTCACAAGCGGTCTGAGCCAATTTTAATGAGCATGCAGCATCATCTAGGGGTGTAGTATCATCTGGGACATCACTCCCAAAATGGTGTTGGGAGGACCTATTTAAAGGCACACAAGAGAGAGCTTCACCGGCAGATGCTTCTCCATGCCATATCCACCTAGTATAGCTTCGATCGATACCATGGAAAAACAGATGGTACTCAACATCCTTAGCTACAAATTTATTGAGATTCCCACATGTTTTGCACGGACATGGCATGGGATTAAATTCACCAAACCTCTTTTTGGCAAACATCAAAAAAATTTCAACCCCTTCTCCGTATGCAATAGAAAACCTATTCAATGACATCCAAGACTTGTCCATTTCTGTATAGCCCAATAAAATGCTGGAGACAAGTAATAATCAGAAAGTCATTGCCATATAATGCTAATATTACGTAAAAAAACACGTGTATAACTTATTTAAAATAGATATATTCAAACAAATACACGAAACAAAATTATGTAGTATAATAATTTAAGATTATTGAACTGGTTATAATAATTTATAGATTGCCGAATACAGAAAACTCAACTGGTCAAACTCCCCACTTACAGCTATGGTCTCAATAGGCAAGGATTAGGATAACCAAATGAATTACACCAGCATGCACCTTAACATCATCAGAAACTTTCTTCTAATGTACAACCAATTAATGTGAGAGAGACCTGGGTTGGTCTGCACCAAACGAACTAAATATCCTTGTTTCCAACCTTGGTTTCTACAAACCACAAAAACCCAATTTCAAAAAAAAAAGAAAAGAAAAAGATCATCACTTGGTTATTCTCGTTCGGGCAAAGCTTTCAGATTGGCTGAAGATTTGTAGAAATAAATCCATGGACAGAGATTCACCAAACAGCAAAACAAAAGCAGCCAGAAATTCACAACTGAAACAAGATACAAATATTTAAAAAAATTAACCCAGTGATCGTCAATGAAAGAGATAAGAGGTATAGAGACATTTTTTTTGCTAAATGTTGAGATTGTATTGAGAGAAAAAGGGCTGAGACCCTCAGGAACAGAAGAAATAAAAATACATGGGCATGTTTGGTAATGGGAGGGGAATCCTCTCTTCGGAGGAATCTTGGGTGCCATGGAATCAAACTTTTCTCGATGAGGATTTATGAGAGAGGATTTATCTCATTCCACGTTTGGCTGGCCCCAGTGGATTCAGTGATGATTTCTACAAATCCACATTTGGTAAGCATATCAAAATTCATAGAAAAAAAGATGAAATTCAAAAGATCTAATGACAAACAAATGCTTAAGAAGAGTAATGTAGAAATTCCACAGAAGAAAAATGACTGACATTAATAAGATGAAATAAAAAGATCTAATGACAAACAAATGTTGTGAAGAGTAATGTAGCTGCACACAAAATTTGATGACAACTGCACGGCCCCAATGAACTATTCAATAAGTTGGGTTTGTCACGATTCTATTTCAATCCAAACACTCCAACAATGCAACCAGCCAATATAAATCCCATACAATGATTTTGTTCATCAAATGGGTTTGACTATTTGTTTTTTTAGAAAACACAGGTCTATTCATATATGTAAAATGACTTAGAAAATGCAGAGATATAATTGTGCATTGAAGTGACTATTCATGTCTCACTTACTGTAAATTGTGCATTTTGAGGATAACAACTAGCTCAATTGTTCCCCTGTGAAAAAAAAAAAAAAACATCTTCCAAAACCCAAATAGACAAACACCTGCAGTACCAACCAAAACCCCAGACCATAAAACCCAAATAACCAAACACCCAAACAAAACCCATCTTCCCAAACCAAAACAAACAAAAACCAACTAAACAGACACCAGCACCAACCAAAACTAGAAAACCGAAATAAACAAACACCAACACTACACCCCATCCACGACGTCTACCTCTCAGGCCCTGCAAACCCAAGCAAAACAACAAACAAACGAACACCCCTAGATTGTGATGTGCATTGGGTTTTGGGGTTTTGAAGGTTTTGGAGATTTTGATTATGATGAAGAATATGAAAGCACTCAGACAGGGATCAGGCAAACGACATCTTCAACTCAGAGAGCCAAGTAAAAGGAGCTAGCGAAAGTAATTGGAAGAAAAACCTGCTACAGAAACAAAGCCATCCCTGCAACCCGCAAGCTATCCAGAAAGTAGAGAATGAATGACTGAGATGGAGCAGGCAGCAGGAGAAGCACCTTCTAATCGAAATTACAAAAACCCATGACTTGAACTACGCATAGAGCCCTTCAAAATAGACAAAGTAAGGAAGGTGCCGAAACCTACTGCAGCTACAATTCAGCTGATAATTTACCCCTTCAGACCAAAAAACCACCATGCAACCAAAAGAGAAAGGAACCTTACTGCAGGAAGAAAAACTGGGCAACCGGGGGGGGGGGGAGAAGAACCGAAGATTTCAACTGCTCAGAAAGCCCTGTAGACCAAACCAACCAAGAAGGAGCAGTACCCAGATGCAAAATCCACGCCAGCCCTGCATTCTGAAAACTGCCTTGCAATCAAAAGAAAAATGAGAAGAGTGATCCCAAAATAGTACATGAAAGAGAAACCCCAAACAGAGATGGCACAATTGATGGAGAAAGAAAGAAAAGGGAGGGAAGGAAAAAAAAGGAGGGAAAGAAGGAAAAATAGGTGGGAAACAGTAGTGAGCCCGCAGGGAATTAATCTCGTGTGTTGAAATGATCGAGTCTTTGATTAAAAGAAACGTACAGTCGCTAATATGCGACTATTTTCAGCAACCGATATTACAAAAGTTCAACTGATATAAAGATAGTTTGGAGTAGCATATTATATCGGTTTTACTAATAACCTATATTAAAGGATTTTTAAAATCGATATAAAATCATGTTTTTTAGTAGTGTATATAATATCGGATTCATAATAACCGATATAACATATAGCAATTAATATCACATGTGTGCTAATTGATATTATATATAGCGATTATTATATCGGTTACTATGTAATCGGAACCAGAATTATATAAAGGATGATGGGTGTTTGGGTCCAACGTAGAGAATTATATGGAAAAAAATCTAGTTTTTAGGAGAGAATCTCAAAAATTGAAGTCCACGAGTAAAATCAAAGACAGAATTGGACCCAGACCCGTTTAGGTCACGGTCCAAAAAAGGACCCGAACCCAGACCCGTTTACTTATCAGGGCCTAAATAAGGACCCAACCCAATTTTTAATGGGTCGAAACCTTCAGGTAATCGGAGAATCGATGATCCTTCAGGTTAAAATGTCAACTTTTTGAAAGCAAAAAAAGATATAAGGATCATAATAAGAACAGTAATACAAATTCTTTTTTGAGCTGAGTCCAGATATAATGAGGATTTACCCCACGGTAAGTGCAGGTGGACTAGTCACAGTCTACCATGCCACCGCGGGCAGCCTACCAATGACCAAGGAAGGGTTACACATGGTGACAAGGTGGATCGTGATTGGTCCACCACGCTGATCACCATGGGTCAAATCCCTCATAGGATCCTGATTCTTATGAGCTTATTAGTACGTGGGGGCGGAGAGTGTTTCCATATTTAGAATGCACTTTAGGGCACGTTTGTGTACACACCCTTT
Organism: Litsea cubeba; assembly: GCA_012931725.1. NCBI lineage: Eukaryota > Viridiplantae > Streptophyta > Magnoliopsida > Laurales > Lauraceae > Litsea > Litsea cubeba. The sequence goes on from CM022955.1 coordinate 51,026,968, forward strand.
TCCGCAGAAAGGGGCAATTGCAACGTCATCAAATTCCATAGAAAGAGAAACCTTTGAAAAGGATTTCCGTAGAACTTAGAAATTCATGTTTGGTACAAAAAAAATTACTCACTGAATTGGTGCTAATGTTGTTTGGTGCGGCTGTGAATTCCTTATAGAAAATCAAATCTTCTTATTTTGTGAAACAATTCTTTGAAGAAAAATAACATAGCATGTATATTATTTATTCAACATCAAATAAGAATTTATTTAAAGAAATAAAAAATAAAAGAGTTTTAGGGTTTTGAGTTGAAATGAAAAAGAGTGAGGAAAAGGGGGAAAAGTTTTCTGAGGAAATCCATTTCCCATACCCCCTAGGAAACTCATTTCCAGAATTAGCAGGGAAAATACAGATGAGGCAGGAAAGTATTTCTGTGAAATTGTTCCTCACCAAATGCATTAAAACTGAGTTTTCGATGGAAAACCGTCAACTTTTCTTTGATAGTGTCCTTTGCAATATTTAACTCCTTTATCAGCTATTTATTAAAAAGAAAAAAGAATAACTCCTTTATCAGGTCCTTCTATTCATTTAAGTCGTAGCTAGGATTGGAAGATATGATGGCATTCCATATCATTTTCCGCTGCAGATCTATCTGACGATTGTCTTGGTGTCTTGTTTCCAGTTTGTAGGTCTTTTTAGCTTGGGTTCAGGGTTTGGTTGAGTCTAGTTTGTGGCTTTTCTCATGATACCATGTTTAGAAATCTTGGGTTGGGCTTACTTTTATTTCTTTTCACTTTGTGCGTTGCAGCATAGAGCTGATCTCCCCATTGGTACTAGGAATTAGGGTAAGGGCTGATCCTTGTTGTACATCTTTTTGGGTTTCCCTTTAATTAATATATAGGTTCTAAGTTCTAAATGGTGATTTAAAAAAAGGTCAGGATTATGGTGCAGCAGCGCTATATCATACTATGGTGCATTGCCCTTCTTTGATGTATGGTGGGGCCTACATTTTCCAAATCTAAGCAGGTCCTCAGCCATGGTACCTCAAATAGTGAGCATCTTATAAATAATTTTCAAATATGTAAGACACCCACTAGTTGATTTGACTTGGTTTGAAACATGTGATGGAACTTGATTTTACTTTTCTTTTGTTGGAACAAAAATGGAGAAGATTCCCATGTTTGATCAATATTTACCAAAGTGAATTTCTAACTATTATAATTCTTGATAGGGTGAGTTTGAATATGATGTGCCTACGGCTTTGGCTTACAAAAATCTTTAAATGGAGTTCTCTTCTAAATTCAGGACAACAAAAACTAACTACCGAAAAGAGCTTATAAAGAAACCTTTGAACAAGGAAGTTGCTATTGCCACTTGTCCAGAAGGTATGAATCCAACTATTTGGGCCGAGTTTGTGACCCGTGAATTCCGACCCGAAGTCATACAAAGGAATGCAAAGAATGCAACAAATAGGAAGAAGAACACTATTGGTCATACTCTTGGGCGGCAAAAATATGCCCAAATGCATTACAAAAAGGTACCATCCTATCTTACTCTCTTTAACCCTTGATAATCTTTTGTGTAGAAACAAAAGAACCCTAAAGCCAAAGTCAATCGAGAGGATGATTGGCTAACAGCTCATGAGCATCCTGATGGATCTGTTTTGGAGAGTGCTCATGCTGCATATGTAAGTATTTATACTCGTTACATTTCAATGTATTGAGTAGGTCTAGTCATAGAGTATATATTGTTTTGGAGAGTGCTCGTGCTGCATATGTAAGTATTTATACTTGTTACATTTTAATGTGTTGAGTAGGTCTTAGTCATAGAGTATAAATTGTAATGCTTTTAGTCATAGAGTATATATTGTTTTGGTTATGCTTGTTGTTTTAGTGCTGAATCTTTAAGTATATATTGAAGGAACAAGTGAAGGCTATTAAAAAAAGGAGAGCTATTGAAACAAGAATTAGGGGAGAGAATGATATTGGCGAGATCATAGATCTTAAAGGCGATGTACTAGCTGAAGTATTTGGGAAAGACACAAAAAGTCGTACTCGTGCTGTTGGCGATCTCAAATCTCGCCAGCACAAGTTGAACATGCTGCTATTAGTGAATACTTACTCGACAATGTCGAGAAAGAGTTAGTAGAGGTTAAAGCTTCCCTAGCCAATCTAACTAAGTTGTTGATGGTGAGTTTGTAATGCAACTTCAATTCTTTAATTACATATAACTATGCTTAATTAACTCTTTTTAAGCTTGTGTTCTTATTTTTACACACGTTAAACCTTGTATTCTACCTTTATATACGTTTTCCATTAATACAGGCTCACATTGCAATTGGAAATGTCCCAGCGCAGTCTGTGGTGAATACACCTCATGATGGTTCAACCTCACCTCATCGTTCTTCTCCAGTCTCTCCTCAAAACTTGCCTTGTCCTTTTGAGGCGACAAGTGCTCATGTAGAATTGTCTAAGAAGCCTAGAGTTACCCTGTTGGACAGGGATGGGAATGAAGTAGCCAAGGGATATGTAGTGACTGATCCTATGCACAAAGACATTTGCCATGGTAGAAGAGTGCTTAGAGGTGAGACAAAGATCAATATTGAGGAAGTTCTTAAAGGTGATGCACTAGTCTATGATGGTCCTCAGGATGGAAATACAACTCTACATGGTTTTGTTATTGGAGGGGCTGATTTGGGTTGATGGACGGTTGAAGTATGATTAAGAGTGGCTTGATTAGGGCTAATCTTTTTGGACATGTTGTTTAGCATTTTTTTAGGTCTTGTGTAAGAACATATGGGCTGACTATAGCGTTAAGTATGGTTAGTTTTCTTATTGAAACTTGCTAGTCTTTTGGACATATTGGTTTATGATTCTAGTTGGAAGTTGTAACGAACTTGCTGAACATTTTGGACATGTGATCTAACAATCTTTTGGGCATATATGTATAATTTTTATTATTGTTGTTTGTTTTTATAAGTATGCTTGTTTGTTTTAAAGGCTTGTGAGATTATTCAAACCACCCCTTTTTAACTCCGCCAATGCAAGCTTAAGAAAGTCTTTGCATTGCCGGTTCCAAGCCCGAAGAAAGGAGGAGGAAGAAGGGTTTCTCTTGGAAGTCTTTGTAATGTCAATATATCAAGGCATTCACTACGTGCACAATGCAATTTATTTTCTAATTAGATTTCACAATTTTCTTTTGAGCATTTAGTGAGTTTTAAGCAATGCTGCAACTCATAATTTCTTCTCACCTTTTTAACACGGTGTTTTTAAAAGTTCAATGATATGAACTTTGTTAACCCTTTTCATCAATTAACCTACAGGATGAAGTAGAGGGCAATTTTTCCATTGTATTTGCAGCAATGGGAGTAAACATGGAGACAGCCCAGTTATTCAAACGTGATTTTGAGAGAATGGTTCAATGGAAAGCGTAGCCCTAATTCTAAAATTGGTATGTTGTTTGAACCTCGATGCTGATTCTATGGTGGTCCCTTAACCAAGCAACTGTGTGATAGAAAGGAATTTGTGCTTAAATATGTTGTTCTCATGCTTAAGTGGAAAGTCCCTATGAAAATCATATATAGGCTTCAATCCGTATTTCATACAGAGGAAAAATCTAACTGCTCCTAAATTATGCTTTTTTTCAACTTGTGAAACTTTATCCTAATATTGATCTTAACTCAAGCATGAAAATCTCAATACCATAACAAAGATGTTTTTATCGTTCCTCTTTCAAAAGAAAGAATAGGAATATTTAAAGATATGAAGACAATATACAGGAAGGGGTTTAAGGTAACTAAATGACAAACAGGGTGTTTGGGATACACAACCCATAAGCAGTTTAAAACTTGAACTCTTCCTATTCATTGCCATATGCATTAGGTAGCCTGGAAATAAATAAATTTTGTTAGTTATATTGTTTCTGTCATTTTTCTGAAACCGTAATTAGCAATAATTGCTGAAGGGATGTAAAGTTGGAAACTGGTTTTTGCAGACCTAATGTAGTCTCCACCCTGACCCAAAATGATGTGAGAACAAATAACTGATTATCATATGGCGTCCATTCAAAGAAAATACTACTCAAACTGATTATCATGTGGTGTTTGCATTAAGATCCCTCCCAAGGGCCCTGTTTTGATCTTCATAAATTGGGTGCAGGTAACTTGGTCTATAAAAATGTTGACACCAAAAATGTCACTTTGCTTCTTCAGGATCCAGAAAACTGCATGAAGTCACAACCTGCCATAAATAGGCAATGCTACTTCCAAAAAATTAAATCTTGTCAGAATCAAACAAAAACTGCAAGATCCTTCAAAACAGCCAAAAGAGGAGTACACAAGAAGTTTCGGGCCATTTCAAAATCATTTGGCCTAATTTCGCTTCTCCGGCAGCTGAAAAGGAGCTCCCGGCGGCGAAAGCATCGGAGACACCAAATCTTCGATCAAAGCCGATGGATGGTCTCAAAATACATCCAAAAGGCTCCACGTCAAGTTCCGAGTCAAACTGACAACGTTTGACCCTACATCAACCGACGAACAGCTAAATCAAGCCTCTCGGTGGAGAGAACCACCGAGGCCATTACTCATCAGATAAAGCACATCGACGGCGTCAAAATGCTTACAAAGGGCTACACGTCAAATTTCAGGTCATTTCGACAACATTTGATCATACTTTGACGCTCGGAAGCCAAATTAGGCCTCTCGGTGGCGAAGCTCCCCGGGACCATGGTTTCCAAGACAGAGCCTATGGATCATGTTAAAATGACTCCAATAGGTTCCCTGTCAAATTTCAAGTCAATCGGACATGGGTTGACCGCACATCAAGCCGCGACATCTTCATCGCGACAAAAGCAAGTCTACTGGTGATAGGACCCCAAACGGCTTCAAAACTCAAACAAAAGCCTATGGTTAGTCTTATTTATTGCTCAGCAGGCTTCACCCCAAATTTCAGGTCATTCTGACATCGTTTGACCCAGTTTTAACTTCTGACGGAAAATCGGCAGCTCTACGCGACAAAGTCTTCGGCTTTCTGAGAAAATTGGAAACTTTGCAAAACAAAATGCAAGGATTCTCATCAGGTTTTCTACAGTGAAGTAAGGCCAATAAATGATAAAAAAATGTCAAGGAAAAAAAAGAATAAAAAAAAAACAGCAAAAACGGACACAAAATGGGACAAAAGGGGGGAAAAACCCCCCAGGGTCGCCAGTCCCTCTCTACCCTGGGCCAGGGTCGCCGGCGGCCCTAGGGCCCGGGATCACCGGGAGGGCCCCGGAAACCCCATTTTTTGTCATTTTTTCGCGATTCGAAGCGTCCGGCCTCTGGTATTTTCCAAAATTCATACTTTTGAGACACAGAATCCTCTGACGTCCGTCAAAATCACGGGTCAATCATCAAGAATATCGAAATCAACATTGATCGCCAACCGGTCAACCAAAAAAAGTGTGATTTCTGTTAGATATCGCGATCACTGAGAGGGGGGGCTGAATCAGTGATTTCTTAAAAACAGGTCCAATTTAACAACAAAAGCATATCAAATCACACAAGGACACCAGATTTAACGTGGTTCACCAAAAGGCTACGTCCACGGTTCAAAGACTGTCCGAACACCGATCCAGAATAGGTCTGAATCTATTTGGTCGCACCAACGACAAAGAGCACCAACCCTTGAGTTTCAGATAGCACCAACTATCTAGGAAGCACCTACTCCCTTTATAATTTATCTGCACCAACAGATAGGATCACCAAACCCCTAACACCAAGCACCAACTTGATGTTCTACAGAATTAAAGTAGAGAACTTTTCTACAGCCTTTCCCCTCTACAATCTCTCTCTCTCAATCCCTTACAAATTGAAATTAAAGCATAAACAGAGAGACACTTATCTTATGGACGAATCACCATCTTCATGAGCACATTCTCGTCCACACTTGCTGTAGAAACATGCAACACAACTGCACACAGCAACAACACCTTCTTCTTTCCAAAACCCTCTCTTTTCTTCTCTCTTCTCTTCTCTTCTCTTCTGTCTCTCTTCTTGTGTTCTTAAAAACGAACCAAACATGCCTTTATATAGGTTATGGTAACCCTTAAGAGTGTTCAAAATAGGCTACAATTCGTTTAGAAAGAGTCCCAAACGAAATACTTAAGTTTCCTAAATTTTCGTGCAAAACTTCTACTTCTGCGCAACTCAGGTTTCCCGTGTGTTCTACCGGTAGTACTTGCGGTAGAACAGATGAAATTCTCATGTCCAAGCTTCTGCTAGAATTTAAGCCACTTCTACCGGTAGTACTTGCGGTAGAACTTTCAGGGCAGCCACTTCTACCGGTAGTACTTGCGGTTGACAGATGGAAATCTCAGGGTCAGCCTTTTCTACCCCTTTTCTACCCCTGTTCTACCCCTGTTATATTGGTAGAAATACCGGTTGACAGATGAAATTCTGATTTCCTATACTATTCTGTTTTAGCTCTGTTTTCTCTTTGAAGCTCTATCAACACCACACTTGTAACATTGTGTTGACAATAATTCCAACACAAGATGATACTTGAGATACTAATTTCTTCAATTCTTCATTAAACTTCTCAAGGCATCTCAAATTCCAACAATCTCCCCCTTTGGAATTGTTGGCAACACTTTTGGAACTTCAACACTTAGAACACATTAAACTAGTTGATCTTCATGAAGCTTCTTCAGAACCATAGTCTCCCCCTGTCTTTAAAAAAAATCAAGATCTCTAACACTCTTGATACCAATCTCCCCAAAGTTATCATAGCATAACTTCTTCTAACATTGCTTTCTCCTAGCTTAAGTCTTTCTCCCCCTTTGACAACAAGTCCAAAGGGACCAACGAAGGAGCGAATAGGATATTCAAAGAATACTTTGCTCCCCCTTTGAAGCCCATCTCCTAAGGATTAGGAGAGTGAGTAACTCCTAATTTTTTTCGGAGATACTCAAAGACTTCTTTTGGCAGAGGTTTTGTGAAGATATCAGCAACTTGCTCAGTAGTGGGAACATATTCCAACTTTACCTCACCATCTGCAACCTTTTCCTTGAGTAAGTGATAGCGAATTGCTACACGCTTCGTTCTAGAATGCTGAACAGGATTCTTGGAGATGTGAATTGCACTTGTGTTGTCACAGAGGATCGGCGTAGGATCCGTTGTCGGAACTCCTAGATCAGAAAGCATTTGCCGCATCCATAACACTTGTGTACAACAAGTTGCCGCTGCAATATATTCCGCTTCCGCTGTAGAAAGGGATACTGAGTCTTGTTTCTTACTATGCCATGCCACCAACCTGTCACCGAGATAGAATGCACCACCGCTTGTACTCTTGCGATCATCTATACATCCAGCCCAATCGGCGTCAGAGTATACAAGCGGTGGTGCATTCTATCTCGGTGATAGGTTGGTGGCATGGCATAGTAAGAAACAAGACTCAGTATCCCTTTCTACAGCGGAAGCGGAATATATTGCAGCGGCAACTTGTTGTACACAAGTGTTATGGATGCGGCAAATGCTTTCTGATCTAGGAGTTCCGACAACGGATCCTACGCCGATCCTCTGTGACAACACAAGTGCAATTCACATCTCCAAGAATCCTGTTCAGCATTCTAGAACGAAGCATGTAGCAATTCACTATCACTTTCTCAAGGAAAAAGGTTGCAGATGGTGAGGTAAAGTTGGAATATGTTCCCACTACTGAGCAAGTTGCTGATATCTTCACAAAACCTCTGCCAAAAGAAGTCTTCGAGTATCTCCGAAAAAAATTAGGAGTTACTCACTCTCCTAATCCTTAGGAGATGGGCTTGAAAGGGGGAGCAAAGTATTCTTTGAATATCCTATTCGCTCCTTCGTTGGTCCCTTTGGACTTGTTGTCAAAGGGGGAGAAAGACTTAAGCTAGGAGAAAGCAATGTTAGAAGAAGTTATGCTATGATAACTTTGGGGAGATTGGTATCAAGAGTGTTAGAGATCTTGATTTTTTTTAAAGACAGGGGGAGACTATGGTTCTGAAGAAGCTTCATGAAGATCAACTAGTTTAATGTGTTCTAAGTGTTGAAGTTCCAAAAGTGTTGCCAACAATTCCAAAGGGGGAGATTGTTGGAATTTGAGATGCCTTGAGAAGTTTAATGAAGAATTGAAGAAATTAGTATCTCAAGTATCATCTTGTGTTGGAATTATTGTCAACACAATGTTACAAGTGTGGTGTTGATAGAGCTTCAAAGAGAAAACAGAGCTAAAACAGAATAGTATAGGAAATCAGAATTTCATCTGTCAACCGGTATTTCTACCAATATAACAGGGGTAGAACAGGGGTAGAAAAGGGGTAGAAAAGGCTGACCCTGAGATTTCCATCTGTCAACCGCAAGTACTACCGGTAGAAGTGGCTGCCCTGAAAGTTCTACCGCAAGTACTATCGGTAGAAGTGGCTTAAATTCTAGCAGAAGCTTGGACATAAGAATTTCATCTGTTCTACCGCAAGTACTACCGGTAGAACACACGGGAAACCTGAGTTGTGCAGAAATAGAAGTTTTGCACGAAAATTCAGGAAACTTAAGTATTTCGTTTGGGACTCTTTCTAAACGAATTGTAGCCTATTTTGAACACTCTTAAGGGTTACCATAACCTATATAAAGGCATGTTTGGTTCGTTTTTAAGAACACAAGAAGAGAGACAGAAGAGAAGAGAAGAGAAGAGAGAAGAAAAGAGAGGGTTTTGGAAAGAAGAAGGTGTTGTTGCTGTGTGCAGTTGTGTTGCATGTTTCTACAGCAAGTGTGGACGAGAATGTGCTCATGAAGATGGTGATTCGTCCATAAGATAAGTGTCTCTCTGTTTATGCTTTAATTTCAATTTGTAAGGGATTGAGAGAGAGAGATTGTAGAGGGGAAAGGCTGTAGAAAAGTTCTCTACTTTAATTCTGTAGAACATCAAGTTGGTGCTTGGTGTTAGGGGTTTGGTGATCCTATCTGTTGGTGCAGATAAATTGTAAAGGGAGTAGGTGCTTCCTAGATAGTTGGTGCTATCTGAAACTCAAGGGTTGGTGCTCTTTGTCGTTGGTGCGACTAAATAGATTCAGACCTGTTCCGGATCGGTGTTCGGACAGTCTTTGAACCGTGGACGTAGCCTTTTGGTGAACCACGTTAAATTTGGTGTCCTTGTGTGATTTGATATGCTTTTGTTGTTAAATTGGACCTGTTTTTAAGAAATCACTGATTCACCCCCCCCCCCCTCTCAGTGATCGCGATATCTAACAATTGGTATCAGAGCGCCAAGGTTCCCTTGATAAGCTTAACACGCTAAGGGTGATCTCTTGTCAAATCACATGGCATTCAATACAGGGAATAAGAAAGCACCTTTGTTTGATGGTTCTAATTACTCCTTCTGGAAGATTAGAATGCAGGCCTTCATCAAATCTCTTGGCTATGATGTCTGGGAGACTGTCAGAATCGGTTACAATATTGCCATCGTACCCACTGATGCTGCAACTGAAGAAGTTAGCAGACAACGACTCCAAGGCGCAGAATGCACTCTTTAGTGGCCTTGTGGACAGCGAACTAGTCAAAGTAATTGCATGCAAAACAGCCAAGGAAATATGGGACAAGTTGAAAAGCATTCATGAAGGAGATGAGAAGATCAAAGAAGCAAAATTGCAAACCCATCGCTCTCAATTTGAATCTCTTCGCATGGAGGAAAGCGAGAATGTTGACTCATATTTGCAACGAGTGAATGAAGTCACGAATGACATTCGTGGACTAGGGGAGGAGATTAAAGAACCAGTCATCGTCAAAAAGGTTCTAAGATCTCTTCTTCCCCGGTTTGATTCAAAAGTCTCAGCCATAGAAGAAGCCAAGGATCTGAATGAATTTACCATGGATGAGTTGCATGGTTCACTCACTGCCTATGAGATGCGCATAGGTAAGACGTCTTCATCTGATAGAGAAGCGGCCTTCAAAGTTTAGAAAAAGGGAAAAGAGACTGCTGGTCATGATTCTGATACTGATGATGATGAGCTTGAGGCTCAATTTGTTAGAAAGCTGAAGAAAGGAAGCAATGGAAAGTACAAAGGGAAGCTACCCTTTAAATGCTTCAATTGTGGCGGTGTTGGTCACTTTGCTGCGAAGTGTCCGCTGAAAGAAAATAATGATGATGACTCTTATGTCGATAAGAGTAAGTGGAAGAAAAATTTCAGAAAAAGGGGCAAAGCAAAAAGCTTCATCAGTCAATATAATGACAGTACGTCTGAAACTTCAGACGATGATGAATCAACCGAGGCAACTGAAGCTCTCTTCATGGTTACCGTTGAAGAAGAAGAGGAGCAAGAGCCGGAAGATGAAGAGGAGGCTGAGGTCAATCTCGAAGAAGAACTCATTGTCGGACTTGAGGAGCTTAGCATGGAACGTAAAACAAGTAAGAAAAATCTGAAACTTCTTCATGAATCTGAAAGTTCAATTATTGCTTTGAAAACTCAAGTTGAAGAATATAAAAGAATGGTGGAAGTCCTTCAAAATCAAATAAGTATCAAAAAGGAAGAGGCTATGAAACTTGAAACTGAAATCGCTAGAGCAAAGGCTGAAAACTTGGAAAGTAGCCGAAAACTCAAAGCACTCCAAGCAATTGAAGGGACAATGAAACTCGATGAAATTCTGATTTCCTATACTGTTCTGTTTCAGCTCTGTTTTCTCTTTGAAGCTCTATCAACACCACACTTGTAACATTGTGTTGACAATAATTCCAACACAAGATGATACTTGAGATACTAATTTCTTCAATTCTTCATTAAACTTCTCAAGGCATCTCAAATTCCAACAATCTCCCCCTTTGGAATTGTTGGCAACACTTTTGGAACTTCAACACTTAGAACACATTAAACTAGGTGATCTTCATGAAGCTTCTTCAGAACCATAGTCTCCCCCTGTCTTTAAAAAAAATCAAGATCTCTAACACTCTTGATACCAATCTCCCCAAAGTTATCATAGTATAACTTCTTCTAACATTGCTTTCTCCTAGCTTAAGTCTTTCCTTACTAGAGGAGGAGTAACCCAGAAATATACCTTCATCAGCTCTTTCTTCAAATTTGCCCGGATTTTGTTCAAGACGCTTGATGTAACACTTGCTACCGAAGACTCTGAAGTGCTTGACTGTTGCTTTTCTCCCAAACCATAGCTCATAAGGAGTTTTGTCTTCATGTGGCCTGATCAAGCATCGATTCTGAACGTATACAGCCGTATGGATTGCCTCCTTCCAGTATTTGTCAGCTAGCTTGCTCTCAGTTAGCATTGTGCGAGCCATCTCTTGCACAGTGCGATTTTTCCGTTCCACAACTCCATTTTGCTGTGGAGTTCTAGGGGCTGAATATTGTCTTTGAATGCCATGGTGCTCACAATAGTTAGTGAACTCTTCAGATGTGAATTCACCTCCTCGATCAGACCTTAAAATCTTGATACGTTTTCCAAGCATATTTTCAACCTGTGCTTTGAACACTTTAAAACGATCAAGTGCTTGATGTTTATGCTTAAGAAACAATACCCATGTCATACGAGTATAATCATCAATGCCTAACATAAAATACTTATCTCCATTGGTGCTTTGAGTTCGCATCGGTCCACAGAGATCAGTGTGCACTAGCTCAAGAGGTTTCTTTGAATGATGCTCCTTTGACTTGAACATTACCCTCGTTTGCTTTCCCTTTTGGCAAGAATCGCAAATGGGGTTGGAAGGCTTTTCAATTGTAGACATACCTCTGACAGCCTTTGAATTGCAAATCTTTGACATGTTATCAAAGTTTAGATGCCCAAGGCGTTTGTGCCACAACCAACTTTCCTCTGTCCGACTCATCAAGCAAGTCTTTTCAGCTCCATCTGACAATGTATAGAGATTTCCAGCAGTCCTAGATCCAGTAGCCACTGTTTTGCCGTTGCTACACTTCTTGATAGCAAACCCATTCTTTGTGAAGACAACTTTGTGGCGTTTGTCACAGATCTGGCTCACACTAAGCAAGTTGTGTCTCAGTCCAGACACATATAAGACCTCGTCTGATCTGATCTTGTTTGCCTTTAGCTGAACAACACCTTTTTCGCAGATTTTGGCACCATCATTGTTACCAAACTTCACCGATCCGCCTTCATAGTGCTGTAATTTGACAAATTTTTCCTTATCACCTGTCATATGGCTTGAACAGCCTACTATCAAGGACCCATGGTGCTGCCTTCTTTTGTGCATTGAATGCTGTTTGCACAATGAGAGATTCCTTGGAATTATCTTCCCTTTTCTTTGCCCTCTATGCCTTAACTAACTTGGGTTTCTTTTCAACCTGAAATTGGTTAGCAATAGGCAACCTACAATCCCTAGCCAAGTGTCCATAATTATAACACTTATGGCACTCAATTTTGTGGCCGTTTAGGATTGAGAAAGGGTTCCTAGTCACTAATGGACTGTTTCTAACATAGAATCTACAATCAAGCTCTTTTATGTCCATATCTATTACAATGATAGCAATAACCATAGAATCTGAACATTCTTCCTTTCTTAGGTGGCTGGTTAAACTCCACAAACCTTTTCTTATTGACCATCTCAATACTAGGCTGAATTTGAAGCTTTGTAGCCTTGAGAGGTATGGCACTTTGTTTCATAAACAAAGAGGGTGCAGCTTTAGAGGACTCTCCGGTCTCAAATCCAATACCAAATTTATTGTGGAAGGGCTTTTGAACTTTCAGAATTTCATTGAGTTTCATTGTCCCTTCAATTACTTGGAGTGCTTTGAGTTTTCGGCTACTTTCCAAGTTTTCAGCCTTTGCTCTAGCGATTTCAGTTTCAAGTTTCATAGCCTCTTCCTTTTTGATACTTATTTGATTTTGAAGGACTTCCACCATTCTTTTATATTCTTCAACTTGAGCTTTCAAAGCAATAATTGAACTTTCAGATTCATGAAGAAGTTTTAGATTTTTCTTACTTGTTTTACGTTCCATGCTAAGCTCCTCAAGTGCGGCAATGAGTTCTTCTTCGAGATTGACCTCAGCCTCCTCTTCCTCTTCCGGCTCTTGCTCCTCTTCTTCTTCAACGGTAACCATGAAGAGAGCTTCAGTTGCCTCGGCTGATTCATCATCGTCTGAAGTTTCAGACGTGCTGTCATTATATTGACTGATGAAGCTTTTTGCTTTGCCCCTTTTTCTGAAATTTTTCTTCCACTTACTCTTATCGACATAAGAGTCATCATCATTATTTTCTTTCAAGCGGACACTTCGCAGCAAAGTGACCAACACCGCCACAATTGAAGCATTTAAAGGGTAGCTTCCCTTTGTACTTTCCATTGCTTCCTTTCTTCAGCTTTCTAACAAATTGAGCCTCAAGCTCATCATCATCAGTATCAGAATCATGACCAGCAGTCTATTTTCCCTTTTTCTGAACTTTGAAGGCCGCTTCTCTATCAGATGAAGACGTCTTACCTATGCGCATCTCATAGGCAGTGAGTGAACCATGCAACTCATCCATTGTAAATTCATTCAGATCCTTGGCTTCTTCTATGGCTGAGACTTTTGAATCAAACCGGGGAAGAAGAGATCTTAGAACCTTTTTGACGATGACTGGTTCTTTAATCTGCTCCCCTAGTCCACGAATGTCATTCGTGACTTCATTCACTCGTTGCAAATATGAGTCAACATTCTCGCTTTCCTCCATGCGAAGAGATTCAAATTGAGAGCGATGGGTTTGCAATTTTGCTTCTTTGATCTTCTCATCTCCTTCATGAATGCTTTTCAACTTGTCCCATATTTCCTTGGCTGTTTTGCATGCAATTACTTTGACCAGTTCGCTGTCCACAAGGCCACTAAAGAGTACATTCTGCGCCTTGGAGTCGTTGTCTGCTAACTTCTTCGTTGCAGCATCAGTGGGTACGATGGCAATATTGTAACCGACTCTGACAGTCTCCTAGACATCATAGCCAAGAGATTTGATGAAGGCCTGCATTCTAATCTTCCAGAAGGAGTAATTAGAACCATCAAACAAAGGTGCTTTCTTATTCCCTGTATTGGATGCCATGTGATTTGACAAGAGATCACCCTTAGCGTGTTAAGCTTATCAAGGGAACCTTGGCGCTCTGATACCAATTGTTAGATATCGCGATCACTGAGAGGGGGGGAGGGGTGAATCAGTGGTTTCTTAAAAACAGATCCAATTTAACAACAAAAGCATATCAAATCACACAAGGACACCAGATTTAATGTGGTTCACCAAAAGGCTACGTCCACGGTTCAAAGACTGTCCGAACACCGATCCGGAACAGGTCTGAATCTATTTAGTCGCACCAACGACAAAGAGCACCAACCCTTGAGTTTCAGATAGCACCAACTATCTAGGAAGCACCTACTCCCTTTATAATTTATCTGCACCAACAGATAGGATCACCAAACCCCTAACACCAAGCACCAACTTGATGTTCTACAGAATTAAAGTAGAGAACTTTTCTACAGCCTTTCCCCTCTACAATCTCTCTCTCTCAATCCCTTACAAATTGAAATTAAAGCATAAACAGAGAGACACTTATCTTATGGACGAATCACCATCTTCATGAGCACATTCTCGTCCACACTTGCTGTAGAAACATGCAACACAACTGCACACAGCAACAACACCTTCTTCTTTCCAAAACCCTCTCTTTTCTTCTCTCTTCTCTTCTCTTCTCTTCTGTCTCTCTTCTTGTGTTCTTAAAAACGAACCAAACATGCCTTTATATAGGTTATGGTAACCCTTAAGAGTGTTCAAAATAGGCTACAATTCGTTTAGAAAGAGTCCCAAACGAAATACTTAAGTTTCCTGAATTTTCGTGCAAAACTTCTATTTCTGCACAACTCAGGTTTCCCGTGTGTTCTACCGGTAGTACTTGTGGTAGAACAGATGAAATTCTCATGTCCAAGCTTCTGCTAGAATTTAAGTCACTTCTACCGGTAGTACTTGCGGTAGAACTTTCAGGGCAGCCACTTCTACCAGTAGTACTTGCGGTTGACAGATGGAAATCTCAGGGTCAGCCTTTTTCTACCCCTTTTCTACCCCTGTTCTACCGGTAGAAATACCGGTTGACAGATGAAATTCTGATTTCCTATACTGTTCTGTTTCAGCTCTGTTTTCTCTTTGAAGCTCTATCAACACCACACTTGTAACATTGTGTTGACAATAATTCCAACACAAGATGATACTTGAGATACTAATTTCTTCAATTCTTCATTAAACTTCTCAAGGCATCTCAAATTCCAACAATTTCTACCCGGCCGATCGAGAAATCGACAGGACAGATGGCACCGACCCGCTGTTGGCAACCAACACCTGAAGTTACATGGTCATCCGATGTCGATATGCATGAAGATCCATTAATGATCATCACCAGAAGAATCCCAAAAGACTCGGCACGGCCCGCGACTCTTCAACTGCTTGGCGATCATTTAAATGCGATTAATTGACTAGCTTTATTGCAGTCATTATTCCATTTCTTTGGACGGCCCAATCAGAAGCAAGCATCCGGGAGTTACAAGTCAAGAGATTCATGACATTTAAACCATGAAACTCCTCCCATCATGGCAATTAAAGGTGATTAAATGCCCTTAATCTCCTCCGGCCAATCAGAAGCCAAGAAAAAGGAGTTATAAAACAAAGGAATTACATCCTGCAACTCCTCCCATTATGCGGCTTAATGACAATAAAAGCCTATAAACCCTCCTAAATGGCTACCAAAATGCCTATAAATAGGAGAGCACTCCTAGAAGAAAAGACACACAACAGACTACAGAAAATCCGGAAACTCAGACAGAAAAAGGCATCAGAAATCTAAGAGAAAGAAAGAGAGAAAACTCTACGGAAGTTCTACACCGACCACCGCTACAAGGTGACAAAAGTCCCTAGGGGGGTACCCCCCACCCCAAGGTCCTTGCCTTCTCCTTCTACCTCCAATGGCTTAGACGTGGCTTTTTAGCCCGTCTACTTGGCTTTTTATTAGACATAGGACCTCCTCTTGGTCTTTGTCCTCTAAAAACCTGAGGTTATAGCCAAGCCAAGCGAATTAATAGCATCTTCTATTCTCATCTACATGGATGATGTCGAAGTCCACATATGGCTTATGATTGTTATTCTGAACGGGTCCCCCACAATCTCCTGAGAAGTTAGATCCTCCTTTTCTTGCTTTTCATTGTAGTTTGTATTTTTCCAAAAGAGACAAAAATCACAACTCATGTCTTTCATTATTGATAAGGATTGTAAATCGGCTATAAACGCCAAAAATCGGCTATAAATGCCAAAAAAATCACCTTTCACGGCAAATCAAGAAAATGTCTCTTTTCTTAAATATATGTGCAATGAAAAACTTGAAAGAAGTTGATTTCCTTTTTACTTGCGAACGTTGATCTCTAGATTACCACTTGCAATTTCAAGTAAAATAGAAAATCTGGCACACCCACACAAAAGAAATGTTGATGCACGCCTCTACCCCCCTCCGGTTACGAAAGGGTTGGACCCAAATGGACTCCCACGTCCGCCGACCTCAGTAGAACCGAGCGAGCAGAATGCGCTGGTCCATCAAGCTGGCACACCCGGTGGGACCCGTTCATTTGATAACACGATGCTAGAAATGAAATATTTGCATATCATATCTATTGCTCTATGCTTATACTTCTTTTCTTGATTCCTTGGCTACTTTCTAATTGGTGGCCTATGTTGGATTCCGCATCTAAAAAAAATGAGATGAGATTTTTTGGGAATTTCTATTTCTTTGAATTTATTTCCACTCTTTCTCTTTTCAACAAAAAAAAATAGATTTTTGGATTCAAAATTGAGAAACCTTGATCCTTTCCTATTGTTCATCGTGCTTACAGAAATGTTAAGCCTGTTCGACTAAGGTTTTGGGCCATCGTTTCTCTTCAATGAGTTCATTAGAAAAATAAATCGGATTTTTGGATTCAAAATTGAGAAACCTTGATCCTTTCCTATCGTTCATCGTGCTTGCAGAAATATTGAGCCTGTTCGACTAAGGTTTTGGGTCATCGTTTCTCTTCGATGAGTTCATTAGAAAAAAAAAATCAGATTTTTCATTTTGGATTTGTTGACACCAAAAATGTCACTTTGCCTTTCCAAGATCCAAAGAGCTACATGAAGTCGCAACCTGCCATAAATAGGCAATGCTGCTTCCAAAAATAAAATCTTGTCAGAATCAAACAAAAACTGCAAGATTCTTCCAGACAGCCAAAAGAGGAGTACACAAGAAGTTTCAAGCCATTTCAAGATCATTTGGCCTAACTTCGCTTCTCCGACAGCCAAATCAAGCCTCTCGGCGGTAAAGCTCTCCGGGACCATGATTTCCAAGACAGAACCTATGGATCATCTTAAAATGACTCCAATAGGTTCCCTGTCAAATTTCAAGTCAATCGGACATCGGTTGACCGCACATCAAACCGCGACATCTTCATCGCGACAAAAAACAAGTCTACAGTGATAGGACCCCAAACGGCTTCAAAAACTCAAACAAAAGCCTATGGTTGGTCTTATTTATTGCTCAGCAGGCTTCACACC